>QFET01001675.1:0-30239 GCA_003316355.1 Tuber calosporum
TGGCAGATTCCAAACTGGACGGTCATAGTTTATACAGCAGAACGAAGGTAAACCATCTCACACCGAGTGGGCCCACCCACCATCGGAGAAAGGAGAGCTCTGATCACACCATTAGCTGTGCGGGGAAGAGATTTTTCAGGGTCAAAGGGGGTTCGCTCTAGAATACGGAGTGAGGAATTAGTTAGAAGATACATGGTTATAGGTAGATTTGATGTAGTCCGCGAACACTCAGACGCGGGATATAAATATCGAAGTGCCTTCCGAGCTTTACACCTCATCAAGCAACGGAGAAGAGATCTTATCAATATCATACGTTCTACCTTGAAATCTTGAGCCTTCCTAGACAATCTCCGTCTACGATTTGATTTCTTAAGCCTAGCCTGATTCGCTTGACCTTAGAATCGGCTACCCTTAACAAGTACGCTGTTGACATCTTTCGTTTTATCCCTATGATTTTGCACAGAGATTCCCAGAATTCTCCAGAGAATTTTGCATTCATGTAGGATATCATATCTGCTGCAAGACCATTTAGCTTCCAGACTTCCCTCAAGAATACGTTTGCAACTTCTTTTGCTGTTGCATTACTTTCCAGACCTATGAAGTAAGCCATCTTTGTAAACCGATCCACAGCTACCATAATTTGTGTTCTTCCTTCTGATTCTGGTGGTTGTGTGATAAAGTCGGTCGATATAGATGACCAGGCTGCGAACAGGATTTCTAGAGGCTGCAGCAGACCGAACCACGCATGTCTTGGGGATTGATTATGTTGACATTCATCGCATGACCATAGGTAGTCATTTATCCACACTGTCAGCCCTCTCCAATAAAAGTCTCTGGTAACAATTTCCGGAGTCTTCTCCTGCTCAAAGTGTCCAGGTACCTTAGAGTCGTGGCAACCTTAGGCTATAGTTGTCTGCAGCTGTTCGTTGTCTGGAATGTATAAGCGATTCTTATAGTAAATCAGGCCTTCAGTTACTGCCCAGTGACTTGGTAATGGTTTACCTTTATTGGTTAACGTTTCCAATTCTTGCTTGCGTTCCAGCCAGTCTCGATCGTTCTGGCCTACCTCTTTGATAGTTTTTAATAATATTTGGTCATATTTCCTAATATCGACCTTGGACATTATAGTATTAGACATTAGGAGTATCCCTTTGTCTTGTCTTGCTTGATGGTCTGTTTCATCAAGAAACTCATTTTTGGCCTGGTCCGCTTGCAAGTATGCAACCACTACCTGGGCCTTTATTGCACGTGATCGCCTGGATGATACATCCGAGCTTTCAAATCTGCCGTTGCCCCTTTCAGTTTATCCTACTCTGTCAACTTCTATCGCTTCGCCCATGTGTATGTTCTCAATGATCATTTGTGCTATTTGGTCCCCTGTGTGAACCTGGCAATCTTGGTTTCCATGATTCATTATGATAACCTTAACTTCTCTGGTGTAATCAGCATCGATTACTCATCCGCCAATGCTGATCCCAAATTTGGCGGCCATTCCACTGCGTAGTGCCAACCGTGCGTATGTTCCTTCTGGTAATCTGTCAGAAATTTCAGTTTCCGCCAACCTTTGTACTTTGGCCGGAATTATAAAGTCCTCTAGTGCATACAGGTCGTGTCCGGCTGCTAGTCGGGACCCTTTTGTAGGCATTCTTGCTTTTGGAGTTAGCAATTTTATTCGCAAGAAATTAGTAGACTCTGTGCCAATTATTCTTTCCTCCCTTTCTGGCTGATTTAAGTGCACCAGTGTGATTTGGAAGTGAGAAGGCTTCAGTATTGACGGTTCTCTATGCGTAGCTCCATCCTCTGGATGGTACTCCGGCCGGTGGCTTAGTGCATCTGGCTCTACGCCTCGTTTCCCGGTCGGTCGACAATCTTGAAATTGTAGTTCGCTAGTTGCTGAGCCCATAGTATTTGCCGTGGATTCCTTACCTTAGTTGTAAGAACGTTCTGAAGGTTCTGGTGATCAGTGTAGACAGTCACTGTTTTTTCTTTTCCGACCAGGTACTGTTTCTACTCTTTAAATGCTTCCAGAATCGCCAATAGTTCCTTATCATCGATCTCATAATTTCGCTCAGCTGGCCTCAGCTTCCGTGAGCGGAAAGCCACGGGCTGTAGCTTTTTGTCTTTAAATGGTGAGAGGACGCATCCTAGAACAAAATCGCAAGCATCTGTTTCCACAATTGTTTATCTGTCAGGGTAGAAAAGACAGAGTATAGGGGCAGAGATGAATCTTTTCTTAAGTTCTTCAAATGCCCCATCTTGTTCCGGACCCCAGCTGAATTTTCTCTGGTGGCCCTTCCACATTCCGGTTATTGGTTTGCAGATTTTGGAGAAATCCTTAATGAACGGTCGGTAAAACTTGGCAAAGCCAATTAATATTTACACCTCCTTGACCATCCTTGATGCCTTCCAATTTTTTATGCTTTCGACCTTTCTTTCACTCATGGTGACTGCATCAATGGCCACAATATAACCCAATAACTCCTCCATTTTGACGTGAAAAACTGACTTGGTGGTTGATACCGCCTGATCATATTCTTCCAAGCGAGAGAGGACCTTTCTAACCAAGTCGATGTGTTCTTCCTCTGTCTTGGAGTAAAACAGGATATCGTCCAGGTATACCACTACTCCGTGATCTAAAAATTTACCAAGAATTTTGTTCATCATGGCCTAGAAAGTGGCAGGCACGTTCCCCAGTCCAAATGGCATTACTTTGTATTCAAAGTGGCTGTATCGGGTCCGGAATGCTGTTTTCCACTCATTGCCTTCCTTTATTCTTAGGAGGTGATAGCCATCTTTTAAGTCAAGCTTCGTGAATATTCGGGCCCCATCCACTCAGTTGCGGAGCTCGCTTATTAGGGGTATCGGGTATTTGTTGGCCACCGTCAGCTTATTCAACTGTCAGTAGTCCACACATAGCCTCATTGAACTGTTAGGTTTAGGGACAAATTAAATAGGAGCCCCTGCAGGAGATTTGCTTTCCAGGATTTTCCCTTGCTCCTGCAATTTCTGCAGTTATTAGCTAAGTAAGTCCAGCTGGTGGGCTGATATAGGATATAACGGGCCCCATGGCAGTACCGCCCTTGGTATCAAGTCAATAGCGTGGTCAAACGTTCTTCTCCCCACTAGTTTTTCTGCCGTTTCTGGTGCAAAAACCCTCTTTAATTCATGGTATTCCTGAGGTATTTGCAGGATCTTAGTTGACCCTGGAGCGGATGCTATTTCGATTCTTCCAATATATCGTGCTTCCGGGTTGTATGCCAAGGTCTCGTCCTATTCAAATGTCAGGTTTATGCCTTAATCATTAACATGACTTTGGCATTTTTCATCTTTAAATGTCCATTTTTGCGCATCCCAACTGTATCTTATGCGATGTTCTGTATGCCACCATCCTAATGGGATGATAAGGTCATATTTGCCAGTATTTGCAATTTCGCAGGTGATGTCTGATCGGTGTGCATTGCTTCCGATCTGTAAGAGAATAGGATGTTTGTAGTGTTTTCCCCTATTTGCTGCTGTGGCTCCTTCAAAGGTGTAAATATCCAAGCTATTTTTGCGGGTGTGTTATGGTAGGCGATGTTTATTAACAAGTTCTTAGTTAATTAGGAATATGTTAGACTCTGAGTCTAATAAAATACGTATCGGGATCCGTTTTCCATTTGCTTCGATGGTTGCCCTGCCTTCTGGGCATGAATAATAAGGCGGGGCAGCTGCTTTTGTTTTATTTCATTTATTAGGGCCGCTAGGGGCCTGTGCAGGTCTCCTGTATGACATTTTCGTTGTTGTGGTAACTTAGGGTGTTTGTTACCATGCCTGCACGGTTTCGGCTATTTAAGCCTCCTCAGACAAACTATCATCTCTGCCTTTGGTGTACTGGGCAGCCCACTACTATCGGTCTTTACCCCTTGCCGAAGGGTTCCCATACACCTGCCATTTGCCCTGCCTAACTCGAGCCGAACTCGTATCATTAGGTGGTACTCCGGGGATTCTACACGTATCGGCTCCTTTACCCCATGAGTCTATTGCGCCTTTCCGGTCCAAAAAGCTGGAGTCCTGGTTCGGGACGGATTTACCCTGCTCCATTTAGTGTTTGGACTAGGTAGCCGTAGTTACTCATTCTCTTCCACTTTATTTTTCTTGATGTCCGGAATCCAGTTCCGTTTGTCCAACTACTCCGTTGTCCAGCCGACATGTAATATATTTGGTTCCTAGAGGGTTTCTAACGATCCAGGCTAGACTGATTTCCCCTTGTCATTCTTAAGAAGTCCCTAGTCTCCGCTGTTATGTCTACTCTTCCTTGGATCTCGTGTAAGGATTTAGGGCTTTATAAGGATGCGGGTATAGTTGACCGTCTTCCATACTGAAGTTCGATATACATCCAATGTGGTACTCCGCTTTCTTCTTTTTGTGTTTCAGGTTCTCAGAGTTACTCCCGGACTACCACAAGCCGCCATCCAAGTTAATCGCTTCTTGCTCACCTGTGATTCTTAGGTCTGCGATACTCCCGTAGTTCTGGATTGCTTTTCGTGATTCTCGCTTTAGTTTTTAGCTTCCCACGGAAAACCGCGGAATACCTGCTAGAAAGACCTTGCAGAGGTCGTGCCCCCTTATTGATTGCAGTTTCGGTAAGGGTTCCATAACCGAGTACCAGGTCGCCGTCGCTGCCGGTGCCTGAAAACCCTTTTTAGGTTTCATCCATGTCATCCAATTCCCAAATCCTGGGCTGGTTGACTTGGTTCACCCTAGTCGTAGGTGCTGGTTGCCTCTTTGTTATGATGGGTCGTCGATATTGGGGTTTGAAATTTCACCGTTTCTGCCCTATAACCGATACTTGGGCCTGTTTCCTGCAGAACTTCCAAGTATGATTGGCCAACGTGCAACGAGTGCATTGATTGGCTTTCTTTCGCTCTTCAATTTTGTCCTTAGGGATTCCTTTATGTGCTTCAACCCAATTTGTGTGCTCAACCTTTCCTTCCTCGGGGGCTTTTTTCCCTTTTTCCGCTTGTTTTTTCAATTTGTAGGCAGCTTTTTCAGCTGCCATATAGGTTTTTCGTTTTTTATTCCCCGCAGTGGTCTTGCTAGATTTTGATTCCTCCACACGTTTTCTTTTCTGGAAGTCACTTTTCCCTTGGTCATTTTTTCTGAATAGCCCTTGATGTTCCTTGAACGATTCTTCCGCTTTGGTGACCCTGAGGACTGCCTTTATCCATTCGCTATCCAAGTCATGATTCTCATGTGATAGCGTACACATAGCTTTAATAGGAAGCTGCCGCTGAAATATAGTTCTCCAAGCGATATCAGATACTTCTGCCTCGATGTTGTGGTTTTCCATCGTGAGGAGGTACTTCTCTATATCCCCTGAATACTGGACCTTCTCCATCTCGGCTAAGGCTTTTTGTACCTTATGCAGTACTGAGAATCGTTCTGTAACTTTGGCTTGGAAAGTGATCCAGAAATCATAACCCTCATATTTTGGGAATCCGAGGTCCGCAGTCATTTTCTTACGATATGTTATCGAGAAAGGTGCCACCTCAGTTTCTTCCATTCTTCCTAACGTATATTTGATGCGTTCTTTATCGTTTTCCCATTGCCATAGGTTTCTCCCAAAGCAGTCCTCACAATTAGGTTGCCATACTCGCACATCCTGAGTAGGCTTATTCTCAAACTTGAATGATGGATCTACTTGCCGGCGGTTGGTCCTTGACAGTGCTTGCCCTAGTCGGTCGAACCATGCATCTGCTTCGGATTCGAACTTACAGCCAGGCAAGGGTCTTCGTAATAGCTCACCCCCTCATCGTGAGGGGCCACCTCTGTCTTCAGACCCAGGGTTATCATCTCCAGGGTTGGGTGCATTCGCCGGATGGGGCGATAGTGGTTTCTGTCTGCCATTTCCGTTTCCATCCCCTTGATCCACGGCTTTTCCCTTGTCTCTACGGGCATAGAAAAGGAACTCTTTTCCGCCATCGGCCGTGGTTCGTTTTTCCAAGCCCGGATTTTCCACTGTCTGTAGTGCCACTGTTTCCCACACGCTTGGTGGGTTCCTTGCACCTTGTAGTTGCACGAAAGTTTCATTCCTCCGTGTCAACATTCGATTTAGTTGCTCAGATGTTGCATTCTGCCTGACCACATTGGCCTTCCTTTCTGCTCACTCCTTTTCGAGGCGCTGGTGAAGTCCTCGTAACTCCTCTCTGGTCTGCTCATATTCTCTCTGTGCGGCCACTTGTCTTTCAAGGAGTTCTACTTTTTGCCTTGCCAACGCCTGTTCTAGTTGGCATTCTCGATCCAGCGAGTCTTGTCCTGTTGTCCCAATGTTAGCATGAATTTGGGTACTTACCACTTCATGGTGTTCAAAATGTTCTTCCTGCACCCGCAACTTTGCCTCCAACCGTTTGGTGGTTGCATCTTGAAGTGCAGCAGTTTCAGTTGCTAACATTTCAAGTCCCGAAAATGACTTGTTTCAACTCTTCGCCAATGATTTGTTCCCCACAGGTTATCCCTTGAGCATGGTGCTAGAGTTGATTTGCCTGATCCTGAGCTTGACCAGATAGCTCAGGGTAGGCCAGATGTTGCACATCAACTGATCCGTGGAGGGTACAGTCGAAGTAGCTCATTACCTGGCCTATGCGTTCCGCTAATCTTTCCATAGCTGGATTTCTGGCGTCGGGGGGACGGGGAGTGCTTGATCGAGAGCCTGGAGCTCACTTTCTGACTCCACTTGGCTGTGACAGGTGGTGGAGTGCCAAAGGTTACCTGGAGTGTCCAGGTGCATGGTCGCTTCCAACCAGAGAAATTTCTTCTAGGTTAGACATGGCTTTGTCCGTATCCACGGTTAGTTGGCATGAGGAAATTGTTTAGGAGGAGAGTGGGTGTCTTCCGAATCCCCACACAGAGGGAGTAAAGGATATGTTGGAGCAAAAAGAACTGCTTGTTCCGCTTTCCTTACTATCATAGTCAACGAGAGGGTGCTACTGGGAGGATGGCCCGTGATATTCTTTATAGATTTTGGAGAAATATTGCGGGGTTGGTACGAGTTTAGCGTCGGTAAACCAGGAGGGTTCGTAGGGGTATGGTAGGATATCGATCTCCGGAAGGGAGTCGTATAGAAGGGTTTCGATAGAGGTGATATAGTTTGATAGACGAGGTACAAGAATTGACTGGTCAAGAAGGTTGGAATCAGCTATGACCTGATGTGATTGCAGAGGTATGACTTTGAGATATCCGATAGTCATATGTTGAGCCTTGGTAACAAGGAGAAATATCAATATACTTTTAAGGGTAGTCGATTCTAAGGGCAAGCGAATTTGTCTAGGCTTAATTCTTTCTTCGTAAACGGAGATTGTCTAGGAAGGCTCCTATGTAAAGATTTTTGAATAAAACTTATGATATTGATAAGATCTCTTCTCTGTTGCTTGATGCTCTATCTAAGACCTGGGACTGCCCAGGTATTTATACCCTGCGACCTTGATCCCACGACTTTACAACTTCTAAGATCCTTCTACTATAGTTTACAAGTGCGAGCCCTGTTTGACCCTGAGAACTTAGTCTCATACCTTTGGTCTTCAGTTACCCAGCCCATTTAGCGGAATGATAGTGTCCTATCTTCCAATGGGAGTCTGCCGATCTGAAGACCTTTATCCATATATGAGGTGATCTATGCTCATGTCGCCATGCATCGGCGACCTCAGTCTTCTGATCGGCTCAAAGGATAATATCGCTCATAACCTTTTATCCGACCGACCAATTTCTTCCGTTCGACCTGCTACTTCAAGACAGAGTCCTCTTCATGGAAGTAGGGCAATAATCCCTTGGTCTGGGCGTTGTTATCATTTTGCAGGAAGATTTGCAGATGCAAACTCGATTGGTAGAAAATATCTGTTTCAATAGAAACCCTGCTGGACCTGAGAGTTGAACACATGACCTCATGATAGACCACGTGACCTTATACCCTTAGACCATGACGGCGGCGACGTATATGGTGTTACGAGAGTGGACCCAATTTATGACTTTTTAGTGATTGGATATTTCTGCCGTGGGTGCCGCAGGTGACGTGCAGGCCCCATAATGGGGCCGGAGGGGTATGAGTAGGTTTTCAGCGCATTTTTCGTATGAATGCAGTACTGAATTCAGTGTCTCATACACATGTGCCTAACACTTCCTAGACAATCTCCATTTACGAAAAAAGATTTAAGCCTAGTCCGATTCGCTTGCTCTTAGAATTGACTTCCCTTAACCTCAATATACTTGATTGAGTAGTTACTTATTTTCAGTTAGCATGAAACTACTGCACAAATGTCCTAGATTTAGCAAAGCTAGCAATATAATAATTGACTGCTGTTTAACAACTTAGGAGGAACCCATATTTCTACAACTTACTTCAAGTCATAACAGTTTAGCTTCTAAGTTAGTTATTGTAATATGCTCTTAAGATACTCCAGAGGCAGTATCATTCTTAATACCAAGCAGGCACTATTACATTTTGTTTTACTTTAATAAGTAGTTAGGTTAAGAGCAGACAGGAGCTAGAATACCTCAAGCTTACAAGCAGGTTGCCCACACTAGTTGACACACTCTGAACAAGGTCCATCAGTATTCAAGTAAGTAAAATAATTGGCAGGGTTTTTAGTTAAGGTAGCAGGGCTATTGCAGGAGTATATGTATATAATTAACAGTGGGACTGTAACGGTATCCTAATATGTTTCTACTATTACCACTGACTTGAAGTTGGTTATTACTTATTTGGGTTTATGCCTGATAAGCACTACTATTTGATTGTCCCTTCCTACTTGGTTATGACTTTCTAACTGGTTATTCTTTCCTTGTTTCACTTATAACTACCCCTCCTTGCTTCTACCCATTTGGGTATTGGTATCCTCCTGCTATACCTACTGGATTTGTATAGTATTAGTGATCTCTTGTTCCTTCTTGTTTGGATTCCATTACTTATTATGTTAGCTCCATCCCGTCGCTTTGAACCCTTTTTTTTTCGGAATATAGTTACCTTGTTATGCTGCCCATGTTAGCATATTTGTTGGACAGGATGTTTGCGCTTTTGTTTAGTTTTCCTAGCTACAATCTTTTCTATTTAAAGAGCCTGCAATCCCTTAAGGATTCGGACTCTCAAGCCTTATAGGACTATCATCTTTAATATTACAAGTTGAACGGTTACTCTTTTAGTTCCATACCTTTTACCTTGTCTATTGAAGACCTATTCATCGACACTACTCCCACCTATCCTAGTAGTATCTTCAGAGTCTCTTTGGGATTGTCGAGATACTTGAGAGTAGGTTACAGGGACAGATTTACTGTAACCACCGAGTATATAGAGACTAATGCCAAGAAGGATCAATATACTGTGGCTATCAAACTATACTTTATAGGGATCATGATAATAAGGAAAAAAAGTGAAATATATCAAAACTCTATTCATCTAAAAGGTCAAATTCAACTGTATTATCTTCAGCATCAACAGGTAAAAGCTCAACATTCTCATCTTCAAAGATGCTATAGCCTATGCCTTCCTCCAAGCCTGCCCAGTTGCTTAGGGTTCATGTGAAGGTCATCAGAGCATCACCGCATGAGCCCCCTTATCAAATCTATTCAATGATTCTTTGTGCAATCTCAGGCTTTCTCAATTGGCCAATAGTGTTGTGTGGAATTTGGAAAAATATTAAAGTTCATAGAGGGTTGGTCGACGCATTTTTATTACTGTATTCGGAGCTTTATTGGGAAAGTGATAGTACTTCATCTATGTAAGAACTCCTTATTTTTTCTGGTTGGTATAACACCTCTCAACTCGTTGGTTCGGCTATACCTGTAGGAGGACAAACTAGTCACTATTCACATATGTAGTATAATTAACTAACCTGTAATGTGATTTTACACTTTTCATGTTACTCTGGCTTGGGGCCTTGATGTTGCACAATGCTATTCTTAGGGCCATTGGCTTTCAGTTTCTGTAGGAGTATTCAGATTGCTGACATTTTTGTGTGTAGAACTTGGATAAGTGTTTTTGTTTTGGTTTGTATCTTCATGTTTTCTGTACTCTCAACATGATTGAGCTGATGTTGTTTTTATGATCTTTACCAAGCTTCCAAAGCAGTTAGTCCTGCGAGCCACTTTCTTGGCAAAGGTCTCTATATACTCAGTGGTTACGGTACTGGTTTTCTGTCTTTGTAGGTACTTTTGTTCAATAAAATAGAGAAACTTACAGTTACAATTCCTATTTTTAGTAATATGAAAGGTATTCAGATATAGTGTAGAACTAAAAGACATGTTAGATGGGCAAGGAGGCGATAGAAGCATACTTGTATACGAGATTGATACTCAAGTCCAAAGCAGTATTTTGGCTCAGTAATCAGGTATAGATATAAGAAACAGGTATTTTTCTCAAATGCATATACTAGTAGCTCCTAATTGAACATCTAGGATCCAAACAAAATATATGAGTAATTTGATATAAGGTGGATGAGTTTAAAAAGGACAGAAAAGGTATTGGAAATAAGATAGAAAGCATAAATACGAGATCGATAGCACATTCTATCAGGTTTAGTACTAAAGAGATTGTTGGATGTATTAGTCAACTATATGTTTATGGATGTTGACAGAACAACTTTAATAATTAGCGAGTAATGATGCGAAAGAGGAGATTCTTGTATGAGATAATAGAATTCAAGTTAGTTACAGGAGTGTTTATCTGAGAAATAAGTACCAAATTGGAAGGCTGAGAGCTTAAATGAGATCCAGGTACTAAAGATATGATTTTCAAGTGATGGATCAGGACTAAGTTGAGAGATAGCAATACTTAAGTAAGCAATAAGGGCTCAAGTATAATGTTAATTGCTGAGCTTAATGGTGAACTAAAAGCTTTGAATAAGGGGTGGACTCAGAGGTTTAAGTCAGTAGCAAGCTAGGGGCTCTGGTAAAAGGCTAAAATCTTAAGTGGGAAGCAGGATATAAATTTTGTTTGATCATAAAATCAAGATTAGTTTTTGTGGAATAAAATAATGTAAAAACCCCCTTTT
The DNA here is from genome assembly GCA_003316355.1 of Tuber calosporum. NCBI lineage: Eukaryota > Fungi > Ascomycota > Pezizomycetes > Pezizales > Tuberaceae > Tuber > Tuber calosporum. The sequence goes on from QFET01001675.1 coordinate 11,019, forward strand.
AAACCTGAAAACAGACAACCATACCTGATTTGATGCCCTTACCTGTGTCTGGGGAACCTACCTACCTACCTACAAAAATTAGATACTATACCTCCGTAGTGTTTTTCCAGGAGGGGGGGTTCATCATAAAATATCGCGATCCGGGTATGATATTATCATTAATATAATGCAAAGAATGTCAAACCGGGTCAAGGCCAGTTTCATTTTGTAATGCCTCAATTTATGAGGGCAAGGATTCTAAAAGTCCAAATTTTGATGAGAATAGGGTTTCAATTCTGGTCCCTGAGACTTTTTCATAGTATTCTTTTCATTTTTGGATTTAGTCTGATTGAATTAAAGCTATCATCTTATTATATTAAACCCTCATCTGTGCAGCCTGTCAACATTCCTGAAACCTTTTTCCATATTAGAAAACAACAAGCTCCTTTTCCCATAATGGAATTACCGGAAAGTACTAATATTTCTATGGCAGAAGCGATAGTGAACCTCAAGACCTAGAGAACTAGGGCCCGGCGGGCAAGGCTTCGGACGAAAGCTCTTGTGTTAGTACTGTACCTCCAAGTCCTGCTTTGCCTGTAGGGAACTTGGTTTTTTTCTACCTGCTCCTCCAGGAGTTTTTCCAACTTCATCTCTCCCTGAACTTGTTGCCCCTCATCTCCTATCTGCTTCTCGCTCTTTGGCTGTGGGGCCACTGGGGATAATCGCTCTCCTAATTGGACGGTTGTTGAGATTCCGGGTGCAGACAGAGGTTGGCGGATGGGGTGATAACTCCATCTAGTCTGTCATAGTAGAGCTTGTACGCGTGTTATCCCTTTCAACTTCAAAGTTTCTGACTGGGCATATTTTTTCTTTTCTTTATCGTTCCTTAACTTTGGATACCCATCCTATGGAGATGGTGGGCAAATCCAGTGCCAAATTTCCGCAACGGACCTCTCCCGTGCATGTGATCTTCCCTCTTCCCCCTCCATCCGATCGCCCCTCAGGAATGCCAGTTTATACCCGAACTAATCCGTTCCGTGGATGTGTATCGAACCATGATATTAAATCAAAACTTTTCAAGAAAACTACCAAGTTTTCTATGGTAACTGTCTATACAACGGTGGTTATATGTTATGATCCAGGTTAATTAGTGCAAACCTTGTGTTTCTTTCCTTTCGGGCTTGTTGTATTCTTAAAGCTTGAAAAAGTAGAAGCGGGAGGTGGATAAGGTTGTTGTATGGTAAGTCGAGGTTTGGTTAAGAACTAAGTGTTGCTTACTGGGTGGGTGGGAGAGTTTCATATCATGTGCTTTGGGAGAAGTGACCGGAATGAGGGCAGTGTAGGTTGTCGGTAAGGGAGGGTAGAGGGGCGGGTTCGGGTGTACGGATGCATGTGCACAGGGGTGTACATATGATACAATCAGTCTTTTGATATAGTAAAACCCTTGTATGGTGCACTACTGCTAGGGTTGACATAAAAATCTGACAACTCAATACAAGTGTGGCTGATAGATATATCCGTGATGCAATGTCTGGTAACGACGGACCTTCACGAATAATCATTGCAACACACTGTTTTTGCTTATCAGATTTCACCTGACGGATATACCTATCGGCCGCGTTTGTAGACTCAGAGGGGGATGGGTGAAACAGCTGGTGTGAATTGCAAGATATCATCAGCCAGTGGGATAAACCTGGGAGACTCCCAAGTACCTGTTTGACATGGTATCGTTTATATGTTAAACCTGCTCAAGCGGCAGTTTTGAAGACCACAGTTTGAGTAGTGTGTTTCCAAATACCAGGTGCGATATTCTGGTTTGTAAGAGTGCGGGCCAAACCCCCCCCCCTGAGAAATTATCAATCAGTAAAGGTGTTAATTTTCAATAGGGTGGACATAGTATTATGATGATAGTGAGTAAAACCTATTTTGAAAATACAACTTATTAACTCAATATTAATCCACAGAAGGTTATCCCTTAACTGTAGTTTCGAAACTTTAAAAACCACTGTTTGAAAACAAGGCACAACAAAATACACCAACCGATTCCAACTGCAGTTTAGCTGGAAAAACTACTAGAACTGCAGATTAAGTGGGCTTGTCACTCGAAAATCGCCGTGGCAAACAGCCTCTGAGTGGCCCTGCTAAAGTAGCTGCGAAAAAAAAAAAAGCACTCCTGAATCATGCTAAATAAAAGTTCACACTCTATGCCGTCATGAATTCTCACTCGCAGATGATCATGTGTTCGTTGAGGTAGTAAAGTTTGAACTGCGCTGCATTATGCATCGGAACTGCCAAGTCCTTGTTCCAATGGTCGATCGACTATACCTCCTTGCTCCCGCGCTAAGCAGGCAAGGAGAGGGAAGTTTTCCCGTTCTTGCGTACCGCGCTGGAGCAGGGGTCTTCCCGGTCGAAGGGGAGGCTTACGGCTCCTCCGTGCCGGTTGTCTAACCACATAGGAGGGATCTCTTGCCACAGTTATCGGTAGTGTTAGGGTCCACAACTTCCCAGTTTAACAGCATCTCGACTACGCCTTCGTCTGCATGGAAGGCTACGCGCTGGAGCGCTATTCTACTGTACCTGTCTGTCCTGTCGAGAGTGATATCTACATGCCCGAGGAGTATCTCTACTACTCCACCCAACCCGAGGTTTGCGGCAGATAATAGTGATGTTCGGGCATGTGAACCTGGGGTATTGGGATCAACGCCTTCCCGATTGAGTGATAGTTGTGATATTCTCTCATCTCTACGGAGCAGAAGAGTGGTCGACCGTCATTATCTGGTATCTCGGGGTTGGCATCCCCCTGGACTAACCACACTGTGGATACTTTATCGTGCACTTTCTCAGGAGAATGCGGTTGTAGCGTTTGCCGTAGCCATCGGCCGTGTAAGTGTTTACGTCCTCCTGATCGAGCAGTAGTTAAAATGCCTCCTCAGATCCTATCTCACGGCCCAAAAAGGTCGTGTTCGGCTGTCATGGTCCGCTGTGCCTTGAGTAATACCTTCCTTCTCTGATAACTAATCCTGCAACTCCCTTCTTAACAGCCAGCAAAAGTCTTGTTCCACCCATGGTATCGGGCGCGTTGAGACTCACATCTTCCGTATTACCAGCATTCCTACTATTCTCGTACAGTACTCGAGACCCGGTTTGATAGCACATATAAGTGGTGCTCGACCTCTATTATCTGCTGTGTTAGTACTGATATGTCTATTCGATGCTCATTGCCTTTCCTGGCTGCATACTAGAGCTCTATTCGACCGCGCATGTCTCTAATATTCAGATTGACCTTTTCCCGGCCCAGTGGGGTCTTCGGTGGCTACCCATCGGGCCGCACAGCAACCCAAATTACCCGTATTCGGTCAAAGAGGTCAGCACAATTGGCCTCATATCCGGGCCAAGGAGGATCTCCAAGATCCCCTCGTGTCCTAGTTCCGTGGTCGAGGATATTAGTACCAGGCCCTGTATGTCTGCAGTATTAGGATCTACATCTCAGGGGTAGTAGTATCGCTATCGCGCCTCTTACCCCACAGCTCCAGAAGCGGCGATTGGGCCAAGTAGCCAGCTACATTGGGATCGTGTTGTTGGGCGGAGAACCGCTTCAGTACCCTCCCGCTCCGACCTCAATCAGCTGGCACGGCTGCAGTTCTGCCCGCGCAATCAGTTATGCTGGTGCCGGGATGTTTCCTCTCCATTGGATAAGACGCAATCTCTTCAAGGTCAAAAAAAAAAAAAGCTCGAGTTCTCGTGAACCTTAGAGGGGAGTTTAGTTGTAGCTAGGGATTATTCCATATTAAGAGCAGTTGGGCAGAGATATATTTTCAGTCTTTATATATGTTGAGTTAATTTCCACTCCCAGAGTAGGACGCAATTCATCAAGATGCAATGCTTACCCCGAATGTGGTGTCTATCATACATGAGAATTTCAATGCCTAGTCCTGCTTTTCCCCCTATTTTGCCTCCTGGCCCTCTCAAGTGTTTCGTCGAGTTTTCCCTCCTCTCATACGATAGATGGTTGCCTCCCCAAAGAGGGCGTCAATGTTGAAGGAGGCTAGTAGGAATCTATTCACAATTGTAGGCGGATATCCCCTGCTCAATTATGCCCAAGATTCTACCGGCATCTAAGATATGGCTTCTGGAACACCTTCCACTATGTCCTTGCCTGACCTGCTTATGCCACTTCCTCTGGGGTTGGCGAGTATGATATGGGCGCAAGGGAAACATTTCTCAACACCAGGCGCGACCCGAGGCTCCTCGCTAAGGAACACCCGAACTTTTGGCGACTCCCGAGTGATACCCCACAAGACTCAAGGAGATAACCACTTGGCGGACCCCTAGAGATTCACCTAATACGCCGATGCGTACGAAAACCCGCGGTCGCCGGATAATCGCTACCTTGAGGAACCTGAACATACATCGGGAGGTCATCGACCTCGGCCGTAAAAACTTCGTTTGGAACCAGAAATAATGTATGATACTTGCTTGATAAACTGGGGAATCTAACCCGTGTAAACAACCAGCTTTAGGATGGTACCCAAGGTATTAGTTACGGCTTTTTCCTTATGGGGAGGGGGTCATAGTGAGGAACAACGATAGTGATGCCCTCACCCCATCCTGATCGTGCAAACCGCCAACCACTAGCGAGCTAATAATCTCATTAATTACCGATACTAACTTCTTCCCAGAATCTTGGATATTCCCAAGATAGGTCTTCCCTTCTCCCAGACCACTATATCAGAGCAACGCAGCCTAAGATCCATCTCTCCCATCACGCCATCCCCCAAACTCGTATCCCTTGAGTAGCCATTCCCCCATACTGTCGGGCCGACCATTGCGCACTAGGGGTTGACGAAAGTCGTGTCCAGCTCCATCACTGTGCGAGGTGTGGCATTTGTTTGTGGACGGAGCCAGATTAGGAATTTCGAGTGATACCAGGTGAGTATTTTTGGTGGCGGCAAAAAGTCGGGGTCAGTAACATTACCACCCTCCCATAGCACTTGCTCGAGTGCTTGCCTTACCGGCCCCCAAATACCCTCTCACACGAGTACATCTTGATGCATTTTCTAAGGCTCGAGTGGTTTCCACCGCGTGATTTGGGTCTTGTCCGGAATCCCTGCACTCTTGTACAAGGGTAATTAAGGCGAACTGCTATTTTTGGGCTTGGCAGTCTTTTCGCCCTGTTTTTGGTTCCGGGTAACTATGCGCTGATGATAACCACAAAATTTCTGCCACCACCGCTGTTGCTAGTTGCCCTCTGCAATTCCTAGTCTACTCCCTGATCCCTTCATTTGATTTTGGGACTTCCTCTGGCACTCGTGTCTCCGCGCCAAGAATAGGCACCTCTTTCGGAGTAGCGACCCCCAGCCGATAAAAGGTATAGTGTTCGAGCTGTTTGAAAAAGTGAGGAAACAAACAGTGTGTACAGGAGGCATTATGTGTTGACTGGGAGTGCATGCCCCAAGAATTTATTGATCGTTTATGTATGAACTTTTATGTAAATTTATCACAAGTATGAGGATGTGGAGGAGAAAACAGTAAATATTAAGCATACTCATTGACTCTTGCAAGATCCACCCGCCATTGTTCCTCTTGAGAAAAGCGGTCGCAACGCTATCCTCCATAAAGGGCCGGGAGAGGCTATTCCAGAAGAGGTGCCTATTCTTGGCGCGGAGACACGAGTAGAGCGGTAGCCACGCTAAGTTGAGTGCGATGCCCGATAGAGTTAGAGGCTTTGAAATTATCAATTCGATAAGCAAAAGCAACTGAATTACCCAAAAAAATGAACCATGAAAGTATATAACTTTACTAGCAATCATGAAAAAGTGAAAAGAAACCAGTTTTACAAAGCGGGATGTTGTAATAAGAAAAAGAAATTATTGCAAACTCATTCCCCTTATTTCATTTCGAAGTACTTTGACGAAAGTGTTCATAAACCTATCCATCCTTCACTAAGTAAAGGTAAAAGAAACAACCTTGTTTGTTTTCCTGGTGAATCCTTTGTCTTGCAGTTTCATTTTTCATTTTAGGAAGCGAAGTATACATTGTATCATATCCTATAATTGTACTTACAGTAAGTAGCTGTATTTTAACAAAGTTATTTATTGAGTATACTAAGTCAGGAAGTGACTTTTCATATTATAATAGGGCAGTATAATGCTGTAAGGATTACTAATAAGAATATGAGGCTTGAGTGCTCTAACATCAAGCATACTCTCTAGCTAAAGTGCTTGTGTGTATTTAAAAGTATAGTGTCCAGTGAGAACTAGTAGTTGTAAGAGAGAGACAAAAGTGTCAGTAAACTTAAATATCTAATATTGTAGATTGAGTTTTAGGCTTAGATTGAATCCTAGCAAGAGTTTAGAAATTGATTACTAGGCAACCAAGAAGCGAAAAACACATAGCAATCCAAATACCAGCTACCTTCATCTAGGTAGTATAGTAGCTTTGATACTGATTCGTGACATCAATAGCTTTTATATTGTTTCTGTGGTCAAGAGTGTTCTTTGAAGTAGTTATTATAACAATAGAGTAATTAGCAAGAAAAGTTTAAATATTCTAACAAATGCAGTTGTTGGTATAGGGATATCACTATTATGTATTAGAAATATTTTAAGACTCTGATGTACTCTTATGAACTGTACTTATGAATTATACAAAGGTATTATCTTCCTATAAGTAAATGAATACACTCAAAGCTATTGTACCCAATATTGTTTCAAAGAAAAAATACATGTTTTCTTTCCTAACTTGAACCTTTAAGGTACTTGCTAAAGATTGGATGTGAGGTACCACAAGTATGAATGTCTTTTTCCTGTAAAGCCTGTAAAATGTGAATGTTTATAAATAGTTGTCTATATAAACAGAAAAAGGTAAACAAATTTGAGAGAAGGGAGAAGGTAAGCTGCTAGATAGCCAGAGAAGCAAGGCTAACCAGTATTTGTCTATTGTATAAACTGCTATCAACTTTTAGAAAACAAGTTTGTTTTGCTTCTAAAGATAAATAAATAAGCATATTCAAAGTTACATAGAAATACAAGGTGATATCCTTAACATATAGGCTTAACATAAAGCAGTAAAGTATGAAGTAAGTAACAAGTAAAATATAGAATGATCTCATTGATGGTGACATCATCTGAGTAAAAAAGATAGTACTAGTACTAGAACATTAAATTATAGGCTAATGGCTATACTTTAGGAGGTATGTTTGCTATAGGAAACTATATGTAATGTTCTGAAATATTAAAATACTGTTTAAGTTATTCAGGTTGAAATCTTTTTATTTATTTTATGATATATGTATTATTAATAATACTATTTAATTTTTTACTTTTTTAGGTTTCAGCTTAATCTATGAGCTTCTTATTCTTATTTTGCTCAACCAGATTATGATTTATCACATCTAACCTATGTAGATTTAAGCGTTAGATAAAAGCTGTAGAATACTACAGGTTCAAGTTATTATACAAAGATATAAGAATAAATTATGCTAATATAATATAGATTACATATTAATAAGGTAAGGTACAATTAAGCAAAGTTGAAATTTTTTACCTGTTGTTAATGGTAGTGGATTCTAAGGACAAGTGAATCAAACTAGGCTTATAATCTTTTCTTCATAAGCGGAGATTGTCTGGGAAGGCTCATAAGTAAAGTAGTAAAGAATTTTTAGTAAAACCTATAATATTGATAAGATTTCTTCTCCTTTGCTTGATGATGGGTAAAGCCCAGGAGGCACTTCAATATTTATATCCTGTGTTTGAGTGTTTGCAGACTACATTTATCTCTTATACTAATTAAGTATTCCTCACGATTATCTCTATTCCAATTAAAGTGCGAACATCGTTTGACTCTGAAAATTCGGTTCCCCATACAGCTTATGGTACCGTCGAAGCTTCTCTTTCTTCCAGGGTGTGCTACCCTGCTTGGTAGGAGATATCAGACCTCCTTCTAGAGTTTAATCTAGGCCGCCTATTTTAGAACTTCCCAATAGTTCCTTAGGACACCAATGAGGCAGCTTGATTGTGGACCATGTCTGGATTCTGCCGGCTTACCCCACTCTGGAGGTGGCTTTCTGGATAATTTGTTTCGACGATAATTCTAATACCTTCACGTCTACACTTCCTCTCCTTATCAACATGTTCTCATAGGTTGTTCGACCATGGTGGCATCACTTTGGGGCATCGGCATATTCTGAATAGTTACCAGAGTAGCCTACTTCCTACATCGCTCAAGTACCCTCAGTAACCACCTAGGCTCCCTTGTTTTCAATTGGCTGTAACTCTGCGAGTCCTTAATGGAATTGCTTTATTCCACCTGGGTTGAGTAGCCAGAGAGGCCCTCCTATATACTCTACAGACTGCATCTGGTCGGTCAGTCAGCGACGACGTATATGGTGTCACGAGAGGTGCTCCTTTAATACAGTTTTCTGATACTACAAACAACTGGACAAGGCAGCTGTGTTGACTTGCAGGGCGAATGCTGGAGTAGGAGGGGTATGGTTGTGCTGTAGAAGTTCGGACCTGAGCTTCTGAATTCTCAAAGTCTTCTCATGAGATGTATGTGTGCCTAATACCTATTAGACAATACTAACTGATAGAATAGAATAACAGCAAGGTAGCACTATAAGGTATCAACTCAGATAGATAATAATTAATATTAAGTCTGGTTAATAGTAGGAAAGACAATGAGATTCTATTCTAGTAACCCTATCTTGTAAACTCTATTATCTTACCTATCGTTTCAGTTATCCTACTCTTATGCTTTCATGAAGGCTGTCATACCAGATTTATCTGAACTTGGTAAAGTATTTTGAACCAAGTCTAACAGCTGTGCAGTCTGCTATTTAATTTGTATACTGAATACTATATACTCTAAAGTAGCAAAGAATAACAATACAGTAAACTATAATCTAGAATTCTAGATATATTTTGATAAAGTCTAATAAGCTAAAAGCTGTTCAGAAGATCTATATATAGGTTAGTAGTACTTATCCTAAAGTGAGCCACTTATCCTAATACCTAGTCAAAGCATGCAAACTAAGAATAGTTTCTATAGCTTTCATGGTAGAATGGTAGCTGTATGGCAAATCTATTAGGAGTTTAGGAAGGCTAATAATTTCTTCAGATAATATGTTGTCATAGTAGGCTATAACTATCTTCTATCACTTTAGTATTACTATTGGTGCCTTAGGAACTCTAAAGGCATAAGTCAAGTGATAAAGGAGATTACCAACTAAGAATCGACTATGGGGGGCATATATAGAGCCTTGTGATCTAGGCTGAAAAGCCTTGTTATGAACTAATGACTTTTAAATAGTGAAGTAGATTGGCCAATATTGTAGTCTTACTTGTATAGACTAAACTGCTGTTTTAGCTAGAACTATAATAAGAGTAAAGGTCTCTTGTTGACCTTGCAGTTTACTACTCACAAGTGAATAATGAGAAGATATTTTCTTACCTGCAACTTTACAATGGATTCATTGCAGAAAATATTTTCTATTAAGAGACTTAAACCTAAGCAATCTATCTCCCTTGATAGGTAAATCCAAGCATATTTTAAATACAAGATAGCTCTAAGTGCAGTTGGGGCTTTACAAAAATTAGTGAATTGATAACTATAACTAAATGTGTATGATTCTACTTAAGCATAAGCAAGCAGCACTCGACTCAGATAATTAAAGATCCTCTTAAGAAACTTGAATTGAGTTAAGCTTTCAGGCTTAATTATATCAAGCTTTACCGTTTGATTCAATCTTCTTTATTTTTATCTACTGTTGATTATTTTCTCTATCTTCAGTGCAGTCACCCTGTTTGTATCTATCTTCCCTAAAATTCCCTCATTAGATATATCATGGATGTTTTGTATCCATCATAGAATCACCTGCTCTCCTACCAGTTTCAGGAACCGTCGTTCAATATGAGCAATACAGAAGAAAATCCTTTCTCTTTTTAACTGATATGCAAGGATTGATTCATACATGTCAAATACCTCAATTGTGACTGTCATGCAGGGGTAATTGCCTTTCTAAAAGGCCTCGATCGCCATAGCAAATATCTTTTTGACGGGGTCTTCTTTCCCTTGTTTTAAATCAACCCATTATGGAACCAACTGATAATTTTTATTCATAGAATGAAGGCTTTTTCATGCTTTATCAGAACCCTTTTTTCATACCCTTGGTTTGCATTCATCCACGAATTGAATACTTGCATTACACTCATGATAGTTTTCAACAAGGGACCTATTTGTTAGCTAAACCACCTTTCCGACCGGACCTTCCCTCCGGAAGGTCGCGATGCTATACGATCCTTCCTCCTCTCCCGTGCCTGGGCTGGATACCTCCCAGGATATGGTTTTGGTCCCCATGGCCGTCGCATCTGGCATTATGGGCCTTGTCCCTGTTGTTCATCAGTCGTAGGTTTCACCTGGTGGGAACATTGCATCGCTTACCATCTCACACAGTGTTGTTTGCAGGAATGATTCTTCATCTTTCAATTCGGAGATTCAGTCCATCATTGCTGGTATGATTTTGCGTTCGTTTGACTTGGTTGAGAATGCGGTGAGGGAATCTCTGTTGGCCCGTAGCTGTCTTCCAGTTTGTTGTTTCGACCGGACATCTACTATGAGTTTTTTATGCCCAATTCCACATGAGAGAACTTGAGTCCCAGACGTTTACTTAATCTTCCTCTTCTTCGTCGTCGGTTGATGTCTTCCCATCCCCATCCCCAATCTTTTCCATTAAGACTTACCTGACGCCTGGTCTAGTACATACCCTCGACACGAATCCTTCCACCGCTTTAGGCCGTTTAGAATGGCCCTCGTCTGACCCATGCTTGTCTCACACCCCTTCTGTCTGGCCCTAGGTTGACCATGTATACTAGAGACCCCCATACCACCTAGAGACTGACTATGGTTCGAATCCTGATTTTCGTGATATGTTGTCCTCAGGAGAGAGGAGGATATATGGTCCCTGATTTAGATTGGACAACACATCAGATCCCAGCTACTAACCTTTGAGTGCGGTGGTTGCTTTCCCCAGCCAGGATGTGCCAGGGAATTTTGGTGGAAGTGGATTCGTCGATATAGGCATTGTGGATTCCTCACAAGAGCTCGTCCAACAACCATTGACCCGTCCGGGTAAATCTGCGGTCAGACTTTCGGCTGGCTATGTTGGCGAGATTATTGCTGTTCCTCGCTCCCCCTTCCTGGTGAAGGACACACCAATGAGTTTAGAGTTTGGCAAGTATACTAACCAATTTGGACTGGGCAACATTGTTTACGCTTGTCCAGACACCCCCTTAGTTTCGCTTCCTCCTACCTTTGTCTCCCTGGGCACCCAGGACATGTTTGAGGCCCTTCAGGGTATGCAGACATCGGTTGGGACAGGCCGGCGGTTAACAGACTTCACATTGAAGATGAGACCATTCTTGGTTCATGGGCCGATGTGACTAAGAATTTTAAATTGGTCGGCAATGCTCATAACGACCTTGTATCTATGGTTGAGGGTTTGATAGAAAGTCTTAGGTTACTGACAGCCAAGGTTGATGGTAATTCAAGACAGATCAAGGCCCTTGAGGTCATCTTTCACAGCAAGAGATGTGCAGGATTACCTGTTCCCGCCACGCGTGGTGATGAGATGTTTGAGATCAAGGCTTTAAACGCTTACCTTCCTCCTGGCTGTTCCACACCATACGCGACCCACTCAGGGCCCAAGACTGATCGTGGATAATACCTGGGCCAGCGTTGATAGAAAGGCCGCAACCCGGATGGGTACGTCTGCCGTTCTGGCTTTGCCAGGCGGCAAGGTTGCCAAGACACGTAATCTGGTGGTTGTTGCGAATACGGGAACAAATGCTGGACAGCCAGCGGTTGGTCCTACGGCCCGTGAGAGGCATCTCATGATACAGTCTGCCTCAAGGAAGGTCGTTCCACTAGACAGTTGTACGGTGGAGATGATCAGAACTAGGCTGAATGTATTCTTGGGCAACATGTCAAAGATCCGGGGGTCACACACGTACATCTCCGAGGCCCGCTTACACTTGCAGATCGGGTGTATCATTATGACCCTGGCTTCGCACTCGGCCCAGGAAATTGTGGTATGGATAAATCGTTGCCACAGAGTCTTGATGAGAGACTTATCCTATCCAGACTTTGAGTTTGTGACTGACAAGCTACGTGTTAAGATTCTCGTCGTCGGGGTACACCTGTCTGATACTGGATGGGTTAAGAATTCATTAGTGGAGGACTGGTTAACGGACGAGACATATCATGGCCTTGGTATTAACTTGGTAGTATCCAATCTGGGGGTGCCAGTTGTTAGTCAGCCCTATATTATAGGTTCTATCGTGACTTTAAAGTCCAATATGGCCTCGAGCTGCGCTATCCATTTTTTGGTTGAAAGATCCCCCCATGTGGACCAGTTGATCAGGATTGGACGCATGATGCTGAGCAGTGGAGGTAGGATGGTTAGATTGTGGACTGACGAGGCTCCGGTGAAGGTGTGTAATAGCTGCCTGCGTCTTGGTCATATACAGACTTTGTGCAGTTTTTCCCCCCAGGGTTGGTTTTGTCAGGGCAATCAGGTCTCCAAGGACCAACAGTGCCAGGTTAGAAACTGTAGCGGTCCTACTGGTGATGCGTGCGAATACTTGTCACGATTGTGCTTGTTATGTGACTTGGTTTCACACTACAGGGGATTCTTGAGGTACTCTGGCATGAAAGCGACACCTGACAGTACCTCGTCAAAGGTCGATGCCTCCCATGTTCTTGGTGATGTGTCTACGAAATCAGGCGTACGAGATGAGTTGTTTAATAGAAACCATCGTAGCAATAGTGGCCACCCTGGTACTCCAGCTGGTGGAGCAGCTGCTAGGGCCATTCAGAACTCACTGTATGAACCAAGTGTCATACACAAACCGATGTCAGAGAAAGCCAGGCGTAAGTTGCCCAAGCCTGTTCGCATAACTGACATCACAGACGCGCCATCTGATAATAATGTGATGTCGTCCCCACCCCTAGTTCCCGATAATGCAACTCTTGCATCTCACGACAAGCCAGGTACGGCTCCTAAGGACAACGCTGCTTCCGGCTTGTTAGGGTAATGCAACACAATATTATTGCCCAGAATGTTGGTAGATCTGTACAGAACCGGATGCTGCCTTTGGAGATGTATGGATAGGCGGATGTTTTTTTTGTGTGTGACAAACCCAGGTTGGAGGGTAGTGGTTATGTTGAGATAGATATGGGTTATTAGATGTTGTTGTCTTTCGTTAAAGGTAGCGGGGTGGAGGTTTTTGTTAAGTCATATTTAGTGGCTTTGTTTCGTATGAGCGCTCATGATGAGTTTGGGGCTACGGTTTGTTTTCTATATACGGTGTGATTCAGAGGATGCGTGGGGTTAACTGACTGCCCTAGGAACCCAAGGGGGGATGGGAAAAGAGGGTGAACGAATATGTGGGTTGTAACATTGTGATAGGAGATATGAACACTTGACATGGGGACTGGGATATGAGCGGGAACAACTACGGGCGGTGGCTGCATGAGTGGCTGAGGGTGAACGGCATGGTGGTCAATGGCGGTAGGAGGACGACATTCAGGTGCATTTCCAATATTGACTTATGCATATCTGCGACGCCTTTACACACAAATATTTTGGAAAGGAATGGTCAGAAACACAGTGGGATTATAGCCCGGGTCCGAATTGAAGACATTTACAGCAATACGAGACAGTGTCTGGCCTGGACACCTGCGATCATGGCCTCCATTATTGATGGCCTGAATGGTGTAGCAGATCAAGACAGCTTCACTATATGGATGGAGGCAAAACATTTAGTCAATCTGATTCCCTGGTCTGATTGGTTTGGTGGTGGTTGCTGATACTGGTTGCATGATCTTGAAAGGGCTAGACGTGATATGTTGGGTGCTAAGATGGATGTAAACACTCCTTATAGCCGCCAGCGGTTTAATTTTATTCGCTGTATGTACAGCTCGCTCCTGTTGTTTGCCCGCAGATCGCACGGTATATGGATATACGAGAAGGCCAAGGACCTGGCTATATTCCTGTTGGTACGACAGTAAGAGACGCATACAGTCATCCCTGCATGTAAACAACCTGATGGTAGATCGACTGCTGAGTTCCACACGATGTGTGAAATGATGGCCTCGCAGATCACTAGGACGTTGGGTGTTGATCATTACAATTGACACTCAGTAACGTTGGATGTCGACGATGCCATTGACACTCAGATTGCCCTACGTCAATCTCAAGGTAATATTGGTACTGGTTTAGACGATATTAGATACCCGTTCCTGCGGAGGTGGCATAAAGCTAGTAGTCGGACATTGGAATGCGTGCATTCATATGGTCACAAACACGATATGTTTTGCTGGCACGAAGCGTAAGTCGTTCTGATACCCAAGGCTGACAAGGCATCGTATGACTTGCCAAAATCGTGGCGGATGATTGACTTGCTTCCTACTGTTGCCAAAGTAGCCGAATCCATTATCTTGAACAGGATAGCTCACAGTGTTGAATTGAAATCGACTCGATTTGGCTCCTGACAGAGGCCTGGATGTCACGAGCCTATTGCTTGCATTTACGAATTTCCCAGGAACAAGGGTCCGAGGTGGCGCGGCATGTGGTCGGTCGATACTGATAGTGGTTTTGACGCGATTGATCTAGACATTTTATGTGATCTAGTGGTGGTACGCAGGCGCAGCAACACTATGGTCCATTGGATCAGACGAAGATCCAGGCACTGAAGTTTTAGGTTCTGCTTTAACGGCCGTATATCACCATTCTTTACATTGTCAAGGGGTATATCGCGAGGCTTGCTATTATCCCTGGTTTTGTTTGGGGTATACGTTGCGGATGTTTTTAGGCCCTGATTGAAGATGTCAATAGGTTTACATCATATGGTTATATCGTATGTTGATGATGCGATTATTGTTGTTGCCGCTCATTGCATATCAACTGACAAGTCAACACTTTCCGAGACTTTCGTTGAGATGGCTGGTGTTGCCAGGAAAAGAGGGATACGATTTAGCTCCAGGAAGGTGATGTGGCTTGGCTTTGGCGGTGGTGACTGGGGAAGACTGGATGTTGGTGGTGTTGATGTGGTTCTATTGGTTTCATTGAGATATTTGGGATATTTTTTTAATATTTACAATAATGTTGATGCTCATGTGGGCTACTGGTTGAAAAGGGGATTGGGATGCAGGTTGAGGATATCTGCTATGGGACGCCGGTATGGGGATGAGGGTTTAGGGGCTCTGGAGAGGCTAAGATTGTTCCAGTCACTATACCTGCCTACGGTTTAATACGGATTGGAGTTCTTTGCAGACCACTGCACGTATGTAGATACGATCTAAAGATATGTCCTTGACTCGATGACATCATTATTCCGCCTGCCGTTCAAATTAGTGATGAGTATTGTGATGGCAGAACTTGGTGTGATTCCGGTTGCCCTTCATGGGCGATACCTACAGTTGCACTGCTATAACAAGCTGGTCAATTACGGATTCTGCATGGGCTGCCCTGGCTTTGGCAGTATTAGGGCCTATTGGGGGCCTTCTGGCCAGGAGATTGCCCATATTGATGTTGGGATGACTACTGTCAGTCCCAAACTTGCCTCGCAACTGTGGCGTGCTGTCTGGTTAACATGGCACACACACAACGGCCGGGACTACTACCCACGTCGTCCAAAAACGGGCATGACACCTTTGGGGGATATCACGCAAGAACTTTTATACATTGATCCGACTGCACAGTGGTACCAATACGAGGGGCCATGATATGTGTGACGGCCATGAAGACCGCTTTCACGTTTTGACATGCGCCAGATATGTGAACAATTGTCCTAATGTCGCTTCGGTTTTCGATGACTTGCCAGTCAACAGCTAGATTGCCTAGTGGAGATATCATAACTGGCCTAGGTATGGTATTCCCCATGAGCATCCTGCAGTGGACGGTACTGTGATCATGGGCGGCAACGTATTCAAACACACGACATGGGTAGACGACAGCGCCGACATTAAGGAGATACGATTACAACCGCGCTGTGGCACATGCCATTGTGTGCACCAGAGATTGCCCTGTGTTCTCCTGATAGAGTCAATACCCGGCAAATTACTTTGTCATAGGCATGTTTGACTTGTGTGCCTGCTGTTTGTGATCCGGATCAGGCAGTGAGAGTTCTTCAAAGACACACCTGCGGCGACGCCCGGTTTGCTCTGTGGACTGGGAAGAGTGGTTCTGGCGGTTCGTGGGGATGGACTGGGACAACCTGACAGTGGGCGTGATGACAGCGTTGGTGGCCAGATGGTGGAAACATACTAGGGGTGATACTATAGTATGTTTATGTGAGACGGTGTTTAGGTCTTTTAGGTCTGTAGGTGAGCACTTGAGGAGTATGAGTGGTTGGGCTTGTTGGCGAAAATTGGAGATGGAGATTTTGTTTGGGGACATTGATTGAGATTGTTTTTTGTTGTTTTTTTTTGTTTGTTTTGTTTTTGTTTGTTATTTTGTTTTGTTTTTTAGGTATAAGCTTGGACGAGTGATGCCTAGTTGAATTAAGTTATTGAATTCTTTCCCTCGTTTTAACTCAACCCATTGTGGAACCGACTGATAATTTTTATTTATAGAATGAAGGCTTTTTCATCCTTTATCAGGACCCTTTTTTCAGCCCCGCCCCCCACGTCCCGCCCCGGCATCGCAGCCAGCTTGCCGATCGGGTACGTTATTTTGATTCTCTCTTTACTGTTCTCCCGTCCTCTTTCGGTAAATATGGTGATGTTTCGACGACTCTATTTCTACTTTTTCTACCTTTCGACCTCCCGCTATGTGAGTTGCGTTTGCTCACTTCCGGTAGTGTTTGTTTCCTTCCCTACTTTTCCCGTTCACATTTTTTTTACACTTTCTCCTTCTCCCGAGAAGTGAATCTTCTCAAACCTCTAGTATACATGCTAGAACCCAGTTAGCCGAGGTTGGCCCTATTTTACTTGTAGATATTACATTGACTCGTTAGTCCACCTATGGAAGCCTCATTGGCCGACAGTCTAGAAGTGCTCTTTTTTCTTCTTCTTCTTCTTCTTCTTCTTCTTCTTCAGGTACCCCTGGCAGCTCAAAAGAGATGTGGTGGACCTACCTCTCTACCTCTGATATGACCCTTAATGGGCATAGTTGAAAATCCCCCCTCTGGTGCTCTTGTAAAGACCATCGCAATTCCTTCAAATTAGGTTCAAGAGAGAATCCTTTGGGTGCAATAGTTTTGTTCAAGTTGGTAGCGGGGGAGCCCTTGGCATTGAGGAATACCCACGATAACACGACCCGAATTTCAATTCTCAAAAGTAATTGTTCATATTCGGGGATGGTGGGATGGGGTAGTGAAACCACCAAATAGGTGCCAGTAGGTCTACCTTCTGGGATGTAGCAATCACAGACAAAGAAGGCACACAGTGGATAAAACCCCCCTAATGAAAATGAAAACTACAGACCACCATCAGATCAGTTCTCCGCAGGCTAGATACCAACTCGGAAAACACCCCACGAGAAGACCGAAAGAAGAAAAAGAAAATATCCAGCGTAAAGAAAAGTCCAACCTACCCTCCTCATCCGAGTAAAGTATGCACTGATGTCCTTTCAGTGATGCTGAAATCCTCCTCTAAAATCCCTCACGCTACTCCCCTAGTCCTCAGGTGGTAAAATATGTACAAGTTCACAAGAAACTGGCGGGAAATCGCCTCCTTATATAACTTCCACCCAATGGCCCAAGTAACATAAGCAAACAAACGCCCCTATACAGCAAACAAGAAAGGTACGATGCATTCCTCCGTTTGTTTGATGCCGGATATGCAATCCCCCGTTGTAACCTCGCACACTTCCATCATGAACTATTACTCGCTCCAGGCGATAGGGAACCAACTTGACACTAAGAAATACCAACTAAAGTATGCCAGATTCCCATCCCTCCGATACTACATTGCACCCCCATGCCAGGGATCACCGAAACCTCCCAACGAACCCCCTGAAACTTTTCCAGGAAGATGCCGCAAATTCTAGGCGAACTCTCTGCATCTTAAGGCAGCATCCATCGTCTCTCTTTAGGCCTAATCCTGAAGGAAATGCACTTTTTCCCGGAGGTAGCACACGTGCCTGGTGCGGGTACTTGAAAACTGCCACACAGATAATGGATTGCGAGTCGGTTTTTTGCCCAGAATTTCCTGTTCGAGTATTGTACTAGTATTGGGATCCATGCGGCTGAGGACCCGATCGATCCATTTCCCTCGCATGCCTCAATTCGTTCCACCTTTTGCGGGATTCCACACCGACGGGCTGAAGCCATGATTTCTAACTAATTTGAGACGCTAGAGTACTTGTGAGCAAGCCTCGAGAGGGTTCTTGCTATATTCCCACAAGATCCCTTCGTGGCCTTAACCCGGTTTGCGCGTAGTGTGGAACCTTCCACAGGACTCTGATCCATATAATGGCAGATGTGATGTCGGTTTTTTTCCTTTTCTTTTCTTTTTTTTTTCTTTTCTTGCGATAAGCATAACTCTTCACTTTGTCAAGGGGTGGGTCTTTGTCGCTTGCCGTAAACTGCCGGTAAGGCGGAAGAAGAGTTAAGGCTTGTTGCTGTGATACGGCCTTCATCTATATCCTACTGTACAGTACTTGCACTCGTCCGAGGGAAGAAGTGTTCGGGAATACGAGTGTGAGTTTGTGATACGCACGGACTTTCAGCCTTATATTTTGCGGATCCCTGTTTTCGGAAACTCTTTCGACTGTAACAAGTACCACGAGTACGGTCTATGATACAAGTACTCGTACCACACGTATACTATGCTAGGGCTAATCTCGGTTAGTCATCTCTCAAGTTAGGATTTCCATAAACTCGACACACTCTCAAGGAGAGGAAGCGAGGCACTACTAACTTGAAGATGCAAAAATATCCTCATCACCCATTCATCCACACAAAGACCTCCGAATACTGATACATCACTCGGTTGATTCAACACAATCTGAATCCAGACTTCAACGCACCATTTCTCTCCCAACGCCGTCCGAGTGGGCTATTCATGAGCAGTCTTACCCGGATATCGTGAGTTCCAAGTACCGTGCTCAATGTACAGTACTTGTATCATACCCCGAGGAAAAATACCTAAACGGCTCGGGGAGCCCACCAAGAATCTCCTCGTCCCGCCCCAGCAAGAGCACCAAATATTCGCTATCATAAGTCGGTTGCGCCCCCCCCC
>QFET01001676.1:0-12034 GCA_003316355.1 Tuber calosporum
CTGTTCTGTTGGCCTCTAGCAGGGTTTACCTGCTGTCCACCCCCATATCCCTTCCTAGGATACCTGCGCTGAGCGTGGGCAAGGGAAGCACAAGAACACTTGAAAAATACCAGGAAAAAAAAAAGTTCTTGAAAGTATCTAGATGTATATACCGCTAGATACTCTTCCCCTTTACATCATTATAGACAGAAAGAGTGCTCTGAAATTTAAACTACCGTAGAAACCCGAATACCTAAACTTGGCACCATGATTGGATGCTGGAGTTGCCTCTCGTGGTACTCGTAAGGTTCTTTGACCCTTTCCTCCAATGGGGAAATTCTGAACGTCTTATAGCGCGAGGTCCAATCATTTGAGTTTCTACGGTATTGTACTATCCTGGGTAGCGTACTGGATCTTGTATGTATCGTTCTTAAACTGTACCTTTAATAAACGGAGATAACCTCTCTCTCTTCCTCTTATTATAGGCTCTTCTCTCCCCGCTTACTTTCCGTGGAATGTGGAATAATTAGACCCCTTGCTAGGTAGTCTAAAATCCCCCACCCCTAGAAAAGGGAAGGAAAACGTAGTAAAGACCTGAGTCGTTGAACATCTCTTAAGGACAAAAATAACCAATTTTAATACTAGACCTTAACAGAGGAGGGAATTCGAGCGAAGGCGTATGTGGTTCAATTATTTGAGGTTCTAGTTATAATGCTTGTGCTTGTACCCAGGAGACAAATCATCCCTAGCTGTCCCACTTCCACACTCATCACTTAATATAAGCACAACCTTGCACTGTACTAGTACTTGTACGATATTTTCCAAGAAAGGAATTACAATCCCGGCAGAGTGCAGTATCATACACACACCATCCCATAACCACGGGATAAGCTCCGCCATACCCCCACTCCCGCAATCCAACGGATCAAAAAAAAAAAAAAAAAAAAAAAAACTCCCAAAAAACTAATACATTCCACTCGTGATTCCGAGAATACAAGTACAGTACCTCCCATAAATATGCCAATAATTAACAACCAACCTTCCCTAATAAACCAGTTAGTTACTCGGGGTCGCTATTTTATTTTTACCTCTTCTAGAGTTCCTCTCTTGAGAGTCGAACACGCCTCTGGTCTAAGACTGCATTTTGTCACTCGACGGCGATATCTTCGGGGATACTCAAGTCTCAAGCTATCACAGGTAATCCCGAAGACGTCCTAACGTGCACACACTACGGCCGCATGAGAGATTAGCCACGGCGGGGGAGGGAGGGAGGGAGGGATGTGGGGAGTTGCTAGTACTGTAACTGACAAGGTATTTATGAAAATCCACCCAGGTAAGGCTTTTTTTTTCACACAGGGGCTCGAAATAGTCTAGGCCAGATGCACAAGTTTTTAGAAATTCAATTTATGTGCTCCTAGTCCAACTCTGTGATTAGAAGAGGCAATTCACCTCTTTTTTTTTTTTTTTTTTTTTTTTTTTTTTTTTTTTTTGGTTCTCTGATCCGAATTAATACTGTACCAGCTAGACTATCAGAATGGTGAGAAAAAAGACATTCAAGGAAGTGGGTACAGTATGCTGTGCGCTACCGTAGCACGATCTACGCTGAGCACCAGGAAAAAAAAAAAAAGGTCTTCGGTGTGAAATGAGGCCAGAGCATCTTCCATGTGATCGATGTGATGGAGGAAAAATTGGCTCCCAAAGTTGTGAATCAGAGTTAGGCTTAGAGGTGCATGAGCTGCGGTGCTCGGTGTGCCTCCGGTCTAGATTATCCTTAGTCGCACGGATATGGAAGTATTACTATTCTTTCCTGACTACGGAAAGGTGTATTAACTTGGCGGGTTCTGCTTTGGGAGGATGCATGGTATGATTAGATTAGAGATTAGAGATTAGAGATTAGAGGGGGGCTTTGAGGGATTTGCCTAGGCTGTGATGATGTTTGTTGGTAAAGATCGAAGGATGAGAGGGGTATCATACTTGTATTATTATGGTATGATAAACCGGTAGATACGCCACTTTCATATGATAACAGCAGTTGGGGGGAGAGTGGGGGGGGGGTTGATATACCTACACAAAACCTACATAAAACCTCTCAGCCCCTGGAAATATCCTTACCACCATGTTTTCCATACAGTCGTTTTTCAGAACGTTAACCTTTCCCCCACAGTATTCAACACAACTCTGTCCATGACGATCAAGAGTCATATCTCCCTACCCTACGGTACTCAAAAGCCCCAGACCACAGCCTACGGAAAAGCGTATGCATAGTCCTAAGGACTCTAGACCAGCTATAGTATATACGGTAAACCCGACCGGTGAACGTGATTCCCCCTTCGCAGAAGCGGGGAAAGCGGGGGGCGGATGTGGGCAGAACAGAACAGAATAGACAGATTTAAACCTTGAAAGTTGCTGATCCACCCATTCAAAACCTTATGTGGAGCCTTGCCCATGATACAGTACCGTAACACAATGATATGATACAAATAATTACGCAAAGGCTATCAAATTATCCAATCCATAAAGAGTTTATCGTACGACGTCAGCGAAAACCTCAGCACGAGTTACCGTAGTTGTACTCGTACAAGTACAACCAACCCGTGCACTACCATAATAAAATACCGAATCCATCTCATGTAACCACACTTTCATCACATAATGGAAACCTTACGGTACCGCGTCCTCCCCCATCGCCACCGCCATCGCATCCCATCCCATCCCATCACATCCTCATCGCCATCGCCATCGCTATAAAATAATTCCTGTCTTGAAAATTGTTCCAACCCCCNNNCCCCCCCCCCGTCCGTATTGGAATCCGCCATTTTTTAAATACCTTAAGTATGGTTGGCTCCCCTTTCCCAATTCTTGCTAGCGGTTTTTTAAACCCAGGGATTAAATTAAAGTGCTTATACAGTACTCTTCCCCTGTCCTCCTCCTCCTCCCTCCCCTCCTGATTCAGGCGAGGGAGTGACACACCATGATATCTGGCGATAACCTTAGGCCAAGCAAATATATATATATATACTGTACATGGTGCAACTATTATAGGGATACTACTATACGGTACGTTTCTAGCAGGAAGGCCTATCATACAAGTACCTACCTACCTACCTTACCTACCTAATCATTCTGCCCTGTCCCCGGAAGGGCAAAGTTCGTAATATGAATTTGTATCGCCTGAAAAGAATCGCACTTTTGATTTTCAAAAAAAAAAAAAAAGTAAAGTGAAGTGTAGTATTGATGGCTGAGCGCCCACAAAACCAGGTGATTACGAGTAGTGTAAGGGGGGGGAGGGTGGCAAGGATCGCTGGTGGGTACGGTAGGCAAGTTGTAATTGATAGACTTGACAGACGGAACAAGGCTGAAGCGGGGTCGGGGGGGGCTGGATGCAACATTTCGGTTTGTTTTTCTGCCGAAATGCGGTGCACTGCCAGTACCATGGTGATAGACTGGCGACTCAACGCAATGATCGTCGTTGAGGCTCACTCTGGTCCTGGGCCCGAGGAAGGCTGCAGGTGCGCTTGCTTGATAACGTTGATTCATCGCGATTTTCTGTGGACGGACTCATGTACTGTGTAATATCTTGATTTTGGATTTTTTTTTTTTTTTTTGCTTCTCCTTCTCCCACGACGTTAATTAAAATACAAGCAAACGTGAGAGGTAAAAATAAGATAAATATGAGAGACCGACAAAGGAACCCTTGGTGGTAACGAATGCGCCGCCGTTCATGCAAAGTTGTGGGTAAAAAATAATAAAAGATGATGATAATATAAAAACTCCACCAAAACTCCCCGACAGAAACAATAAAAATGATAATAAAATTCAAGGAAAGGGTTTCCGTCAGGATAGTGAAAAACGCTCAGTAATTACCCAACACCAAAAATATTGAAAAAAAGAAGGAAAGCTAAAGAAGGAGGTTTCAGAAGATCACCAATACCCTCTCCTCTCCCAGATCTTCAACTGGTCCACAAATCCCGGGTTTGGCCCAGCGACTGGTCGTCGGCGGCGTACGTACCCCCAAGCTTCTTCAAAGGAGACACGGAAATGCTTCATCACTGATTAATTCCCCAATATTAGCCATTGTCACTGTCACCACCACCACCACCACCACCACTACCCTTCCTCAACTGCTTCCGAAAGAAAAGAAAAGAAAAGAAATAAAGGGTTAAAACTTACGGAAAGCAATGACAACACTAGCACTCCGACTTCTCCCCTCCTGGCAGTGAACAAGGACGATTCCACCCCCCTCCATCGCACGCTCGATATAACCCATGGCAGCATTGAGCGAGTCAAGCAGCCAGGTATCTTCCGTGTCGTCGATAAAGATCTGGGAATGCTTTACGTTCACTTGATGGCGCATGTGAACGGGCGATTGCCGGAGTGAGAGGACGTGCGTTACGCCGGAGGAGAGGAGGGTTATTGGGTCGAGTATCGCCTTGCAGCTGTGGGAGAGTGTTAGTAGGGTTGGCGGTGAGGAAAGGGGGGGGGGGAACGGACTCGCCGAGGTAGAGGGCTGGGAGAATTTCGTTCATGCTACGGTATCTAGCGCATGGTAGCGTACGATCTTTCTTGATCAAAGCACGGTGGAGTTGTTGGGTTTCGATGGACATTCTGTTTTGGTTTTTGGTTTCTATGCTACTAGCCTAGCCCCCGTGAGATAGCTTCGTCGCCTGGTTGCGTGATTGGTGGTTTGCTTCGTGTATGGATAGGATATAGGATGGATGGATAGATGGATCGTCCTATACGATTCGACGGACGGAGCAGAACGGAGCAGACTTTATATAGAGTCGGTTTATCGGCGAGGCGATAAATCCAAGCAGCAAATACGGTGGGCGTAATTTATAAGCTTGATAGGTAGGGTGGTAAAGTTAGGCAACGATATGAATAACGTTTTTAGCTACCGTTAGTTTTTTCAAGGACAAAGTTCCAGCCAGGCACAGCCTTACTTTGGGAAATATAAATAAAAAAAGCAAATAAACAAAATAAACAAATATAGGATCCCAGATCAGGTAAGGTGGAAGAAAAAAAAAAAAAACTGAAGGCTCGACCTTAGTTAGTAAGCTTAGCAACGACAAGAAAAAGACTTCCAGAGTATCAACGAGTACAGCCAAAACAACGCAATTCGCAGAGGAATTGGGGGGAGGGTTTATATCATATATTTTTTTTCCCCTCTCGTCGTCTCCCCCTTCAACAA
Organism: Tuber calosporum; assembly: GCA_003316355.1. NCBI lineage: Eukaryota > Fungi > Ascomycota > Pezizomycetes > Pezizales > Tuberaceae > Tuber > Tuber calosporum. Next base: position 5,168 of record QFET01001676.1, read on the forward strand.
CGCCTCCCCCATTTTCCTCCCCCTTGTTCTACTAGTCACGGGCATAAGGGAGAAGGAGGAAAGCAAAACGCATCCGCCACTAACACACAACACTCAACATACGTTTCCCGCTATCAGTGGCCATCGCTCTATGATCGTCTGTAGCTTCAATCATCGGGCGGCCCTGCAATGGGCTACTCGTATGAGCATCATACATGGATGGAGTTCCTCCGTTGCTATTCATCCACCTCCCACCATCCCCAAATGATGACTGGTGACACGACACGCCCAACGACTGGCTCACCGGACACAAAGCCAACGGGGAACAACCATGATAATCACTTCCCCACAAACTCAATTTCTGACGACGGCTACGAGAGGTTGGCATTCGTAGGCGCTCATACGTTAGAGGTAGGTAGAAAGTGATCAGGCGGGGGAATCGGACCGAGAATGTGAACTGAGTTTGTGGTTGGGGAAGGGAGGGAAGGGAATCGGTAAACGGGATGGCTCCGAGTGAGTTATGGAAGGATATTTCCACTGGCGCTTACTGGGTTCTCGAGTGAGAGGGTGTGACGTTACTGGCTGGTCGCGCCGCGATTTCTCTGTTGGGGAGGTTGAGGAGCAGGAGAGGTAGTCTACGTGCTCAATCTCTGCACAATGATAGGCAGGCGTGCGCACGCGACCGGGTCTTTTGGAAAATCTGATAGCATCAGGGAATCAATTTCTTTTGATTTCTTTTTATTTTTTTCATTTATTTATTTTAGCTGTTTACTTGGGTATCGAAGATCAGTTGGGTCGAGATCAATCAATGGTTGGGCCCTCTACCGTACATTGCTGGCCAACAACTGATGAAGTATCATACAGCCCAAACACCATACCACGTTTTCATCACAAAGTACACTTGTGGGGCTGCTTCACACAATCGCTGATGTGGTTCCCTGGGCTTCTATATCTTATAGCTTGGCATATCCCCCCGCAATGAAATGGACTCGGAGAGGTGAGAGACGCCTGCATACGGTAATTAGGACTGCCTGCCAAAGAGCTGGCCATCGGGGGAGCTGTTTCCTTCTCCTCCTCTCCTCTTTCCTTCTTTCCTTGCCTTCCTAACATTCTACAAATGACGTGCAAATGATAGGGTAGTTCAGCCAACTGATGGCCTAATCCACCTCTTTCCATATAGTCACGAATTTAATTGGCTTCAATTCAAGCCATCCCATTCTACCCAATCACACGGGGGGTTATGCCAGCGTGCGGGCAAATAATAATATTGCTATTGCTGCCAGAGTACTGGTACTCCTGCCTGGGTAGTAAAGTACATTGTGCATAAGAATGCACACTGATCTAGCTCCCGAATCCCAAACGTTCATTCATCCCACGATGAGTCGGTCAATGGAAACCGGGAAACACTTACTGCGCAATGCTTTTGCATGAACATTGCAGGTAAAGCAACGGAAACATTTCTGCAGCGCTTTCCGCTCGCTTGATGGTCATCCAGCAGATGGATATAATTTTTTCGCAAACACGTCTGTAACGTTCTGTGCATATTTGTGTCGGCGATGTCGGTGCTGATCGCTGATAATACCGGTATCGCACTTGTATCAAAGGTAGGCAAAGGAGGGTGCGACGGGGTGTAAGCTAGCATAACTGATGTCAAATGAGTTTTTTATTCTTTCTTTCTTTTTCTTCCTCTTGAGAATATAAACCTCCGGTTTGTTGGTTTTGTTTGGGTTCCGACTGGCAGGTAAAGGCTTACCCGCTTGGTTGCGATGGTTATGTCGCCCTCTGTCCGGCTGGTTGGTTCTGTGGACACACACCGGATAGTGCGGGGGGGGGGGAGGTTATGACGATGAAAAGTACCCCACGGGCACAGTATTTGTGCAAAGTGCTCGCACAAGCCAGATATCATACGGCACAGTACTCGAGTACGGTACTTGTAAAGGTGCAGCTTGAGGGACAAATCGTGGAGCTCCTCTCGGGAGCTTCCGAGAAACCGCGGTGAGGAGGGCACAGACCACGTCCAGCTCCAACAACGCGTTCTCCCCTGCCCTTTTCTTTTTTCCACTTGTTCATTCCCATAAAATTTTCATTTATCGCTCGCTATTTCCAGTTTGGTTCGTTCGGGGTGTTGTCGTATGGTATCGTATCTTGCCAGCTGGCGATACGATCTCGTGAAGTAGCAGTTAGTTTTATCGCTGGCTTTTTGCTGATACCTCTACAGATACAAGTACCGGTATATCCTAGCACGCGCAGCTCTCTTTTGTTTTTCAAAAAAAAGCGTCATGAGGGGAAGACGTGTTGATTGTTGCCCTATCCGGTTGCTATGGAGTGGGCTGGCTTCCACTCTCGAGCGCGGAACAGACTGGAGTGAAGTAAAGTGCCGGTGATCGATGGGGTTTGAAGCCCGCCATTCTGTAGAAGAAAATTACCGACTGGTTCGGGATGGAGTTTATAAAAAGGATCCAGGTTACTATACCCTACTCGAATACCCCAGCAGGGCAGAAAAAAAATAGAAAGGCTTGTGGTGGCAAAAAATATGGATTGTGTTGATCGGTAGTTAGACTTCATGTGGGGGTGGGGAGGGCAGAATTGTGGAAATTAGAGGTCCAGCCTGGCTGCACTGGTGTGTGATGTCAACAAGTGCCCGGGAATATGTTTTCGCGCAAGGTAGGGATTATCTAGCAGGTTAACATAAATTAACTGTGAGAAAACATATTCCCGGTCCCCATTGTTCTCTAAAATGCGGATTTAAGGATTCTGAATAGCCTCAAGGGGTTTCAAGTAACCTCTAACCGGGTAAAGCCAATCTGTACAGGGGCTAATTTTTGATTGTTGTCTTGGCTCGGGGTATCTTGTTGGTGAGGTGGTGCGTTTGGTACGAGTATGATATCTACTCCGAGCTGTTTGTGTCTGTCAAAACTCAGTATTTTCTGATTGTCTGCCCCACAGGATCCCGCCCCTAATCTCTCTCCATTTTTTCTATCCTACCCGAGCACGAGCACTACTTGTATATTATACAATCCGTGTACCCTGCCTATCTGATGCGTGATGTGAAGTGCCGGTAGAGTTGCCCATGTGCCTAGGGCAAGCAATAATATCCAGATTCGGGCTCTCCCCGGCAACTATTATCAGTATGGAAGTCGATTGCGAAAGGAAGGAGAGAAACGCCGCCAACGCACATGGGAGGAATGCACCCGCCGTAAGAATCAAAAGAATGCGACTTCTACTGAAAGTGGATTTACAGCTGCTCGAGTGCAGCACCGGCAAAGAGTTCTTCGAAATACAGTCATTTTCCCAATCACGAACTCTCTGGAAATCTCGTGGTAAAAATAATAATAATAATACTATTAGCACTTATACTTGTGCTGTGCGAGTACTTAGTACCGAGATGTCCGCCCGTCTTAGTATTTGACAGGTTCGGTAGCAACGCCTACCGTAAGTTATGGTCTGATACCCCGGCAAGCCTCAGGCATTAGTGCAGTTTTCGGCAGCACAGCGAGAGTGTCTAACGTGGCTCTATTGACAACGACAACCGCCCCCTCCACGTTAAACCCTCCCTTCCCCAATCCTATGATAGCCCCCTCAATCACAACAACCACCACCCCCCCATCCCCCATCATCAATTCTGTCTGTTTTCTTAGCCATCCTGTTTCCGATTCCTCCCAATTGCCCTCGCCACCATGTTTTGCAACTGGGTGACCGCCGCATCGACACCGATCCGAGGCCCGGATGGATCTCTATATAGTGGCCCTGTGATAAAGCCGCCCGTACCATTTACTGGTCCGAAAATATTCCCCCGTTACACTTCTCCTCAGACCTCAAATTCAAGTTTTACTGCTCCGCCCCAGGAACGTTCCTTTTATACCTTCTTTGGAAAGATCAAGAAGGCCACCGAGGTCACGCCCGAGCATCTTAGCGCTCTTGGTGTTTCTGTGGAATATGATGTTCCTGTTGAGAAGCTTCTGCCCGGTGATGGAGCCACCTTTATTCCAGCTGATGATGACAAGATATTTTCCGAGAGAAGGAGGGAATTGCTTATCCCGAATGACGGCGCGCTAGAGGCTCTTGCGAGACGGAGGAAAGATATTAAGCTAGGCCACATGTATAGGTTTTATCAAGGAGTCGACATGGTTAAAGCATACTATCCCACTGAACCCCCTTCCGATCCCTTAACACCCACCTCATCTGGTGACGAGGCCGGCAAGAATGGTAAGAGGAAAGCGGAAGAAGTGGTGGAAGGTGGGGTAGAAAAGAAGGGCAAACCGGAGGAACCGCCAACTGCCGCTGCCGCAGGTCCTAGCGAATCCCCGAAAGTAGGCGGTGAAGAGGATGGTGGTGGGAAATTTGCCATGCCCGAGAAATTCCGAGAAGAGCTCGTGAAAAACTTCATTGAGCCCATCTGCTGGGGGTACGGGGTGCGGATCTAGTATTATACCCTCTTTATCGCGGTGTGAAGTATGAATAATCGGGTTACACTTGCTAAATGCCTGGGGAAGCCAAAGCCCACCCCGAGCGCTCCCGAGAGTCGCACTTCAGAGATCCCGATTTCTCGTGCACATGACCAATTATATTTGCCTTACCCCTGCCCTCCCTGCCGAGGCTCGCGCCGGTCTTGTAGAAGGCCCCGTCATGGGCGTGCAGGTCCGGCACGAATTCGAGTTTTTGAGGAAAAAGTTGGACGATAGCATGGATGTTGACGGTGAGGAAGAAGCCGAGGATGTAGTCGGCATCACCCGCGAGGTGGCCGCCGCGCTCAGTCTCGCACAGGATAGAAGGAAAGGACCAAGAGAAGGCAGGCCAGAGGGCAAGACAGAAAAGAAGGTCCGCTTTCGATCCATTGGGAAGGATGATAAATGGCGGGATGATGTATACTACCCGGTTGCTTCCCTTCATAAGTGAACTCAGTTGACTGGATAGATCTTCCTCCTAACCTCCCTCCACCACCACGTCTCCATAACCCGCATCTCGGTAACCCAGCCGTACCTGCGCTTCCTTGAAACTGGCCAGATGCCGGACCCCAACCACGAATTCTTTCAAACGGAGGAGGGAAACGATTGGGATAAGCTCAAGGTTCAGAAGACGAGGTTTTGGGATTTGCTGGATCCGGAGGAGCGGGCCGAAGCTGGAAGGAGCTTTTCTGGGGTTTTGGCATGGTTGTCGAGGAATGAGCCCAAGCGGTAGGTTTTCATTGTTTGCCGGCTAGGCTAGCGAACGCATACCTGCGTCCATCATTGCATATACATGTTTAGTTAGCATATTAATTTAGCTGGTGGGGAGGATATATCTGCAAGTAGCCGATTCGTGCTGGGCCCGAAGATGAGGATTTTGATGGCGACCTTGTAGCACGGTACCTTGCTTGATTGACTTATGCCAAATGGGAAGAAGGGAGAAGGCATAATGCGGAGAATTTAAATACAGCATATATTACACTGGACCAGAATGATCCAATTGCACCATATCATGAAAGATCACTCGTTTTCGGTTTTTCCGGATTTGTTATCTGCATCTGAACCCATCATCCAGGTGCCTTGGCGTGGAGCTTGATGTGATTGGGCAATGTGATCAAAAAGAGGAGACCTCAGACATGGCCTTGGCGACGCCGAAGTAGGCGAACAATACCGTGGGAAACGGCGATCCGAGCGTTTTACTTGGTTTTGCAATTCTTTCTGTCTTTAGCTCAACGACTCCTTACGATGATCCAAGGGAGTCAAGATGTTTTCTCCGGAGGGCACAGAAGGAGCGTTGATGTCTTGAGTGCGTCATCGCCATAGTTTTCATAACTCTTGGCATGCCGCACTTTGTTTTATTTCAACAAGTTTTTATTCGTGTTTAAGATGCAGAATCTGCTCGATTACATGCAGCGCTAAGCTATGGCAGTAAACAAACCTCATTTGCATGCCGCACTGTGGGTGTTATGATAACTTGTGCACAGAAAAAAATATCCAATAAAGGATGACCATTCTCGCGCGGCCGAGTACATTTCAGTGAGTGAGTGAGTGAGTGAGTGAGTGAGTGAGTGAGTGAGTGAGTGAGGAGAAAAAGGTTGAAGAAGTAAAATATTTTTTGAATTCTGGGGAATCTAGGTTTGCTTTTTTTAAATTTTTAAATTTTGTTCCGAGGGTTATGTGGGTGTATATGTTGAACGTGCTGTACTTGTACTTGTATTGTACAAGTACAGTGCCAAAGGGCTGAACTGTTTGGGGTTCTATATAAAAAGAAAGACTTGATTTAAACTGTGCTGATCGTGCGGGGGGAGGTGGAGGATTTTTTTTTAATACACCCATCCCTGGTATCATAGTTTGTGTCTTCGGGTCCTACAGGAAAATACTGGGGCGAGTTAAATTGGATTAGTAATAATATCGTACCCGCTGGCATCGCCATCCACCGAACGGAGGAGTGTGATGCGGTATATTGGGTGAGAATGTGATGAAATGAGTATGGTATCTAGATTGCGGGGCGGGTATGTGGGTGAGAGTGGGGTGTAGAGGTAGTGGTGTGGGGTAGACTAGTACGATAGGTAGGAAGTCCTGGATCAACAGGATGGGCGAGAAATGATGAGGGATGAAATATATATATATATTCAACATATCTCCTCTACCTGGTGTCTTATTTCCTTATAAGATGCATTCTCGCTTGAGCTGGGATATCATGAGTTAGGTTAAGAACGGTGCACCGGGGAATAGTGACATCTCAGTTATTGAATCGCCGTGTCTTGAAACTTTGCCTTGATTAACTGAATGGAGGTAGTGAGAGGGTGACACAGATAGTAGAGTTTGATTTTTCAAGTCTCTCTCGGAAGCTCGAGTATACCTGGTGGAGTATGGGATAGCGCCTTTGCGCAGTGGCTGGGTGGGTGAGTAGGCATTATCGTTTTTTTTTTTTTTTTGGGGG
>QFET01001679.1:0-28194 GCA_003316355.1 Tuber calosporum
ATCGTCGCTCCCACACCGGGTCCCCTCTTGGACTACGATGTTATCGCAGACCTAAGGGGCCTGGGTTGGGAGCCGGTTACGAAGTTGATTGAAGCGGCACCCATTGAGGTGCCTGAGGAATGTCAGACCATGGTGGTCCCCCATCCTAGGGCACTCATGGAATCCATCAGCCACAATCCTTCCGTGATGGTACCTGAGGCGGTCCCTGAAGGGGTTACTTTTGAACGTTTTACCCACGAAGTCTTTGAGAATTACATCCTACATGAACTAGGCCATAGGTTCGTGGAAGCACAGTCCCAACTCGAATACTTTGTGGAGGTCAAGCAGACCTATTTTCAAGAGAAAATGGTCAACATGGCCACCGACTGGGTAAAGAAGGTCCAAGATGCCTATGGCCAGCAGGTAATGACAGCGCAAGCGCTCAAGGGTCGCCTAAAGGCCCTCGAGTGGGCTGTCAGTCAAGGAATCATCATTGATACCGAAAATGATGTGATTATGGAGCAAGCTCCTCCGCTTCCCCTTGTCCGCACAGGACCGATCAGTTTTGCCCCGTACTTTGCGGAAGCCATGCCAAATGTCATATGGCATGAGCATTTAACGCCACATGCCCGGGAAGCTTTGGGACTTGGCCTCTCTCCAGGAACATCGCGGGTATCACCTTTTGCCCTAGCTGTTGAAGCCCGCCTAGCCAGCCGATCTCCGAGCCCTTCTGGCTCAGGTACGGTGCGGAGGTCTTCACGCCTCGCAGGGGTAACAAAAGACAAGAGACCCGCAAAACCTAAAACTACGACCACCGTTACAGCCCTTCCGGCTGAGCCATCAACGCCAACTATAGTTTTAGAAGCTGAGCGACCATATGCGGTGGCTGAGGCAACTCCTTTGCCAGCCACACCATAAAATCCGGCACCGCTGGTCCTCCCGACAGCACCGCCGGCTCCAGCCAAACCTACGGGCAGCGCCAGGAGGACTGGGTTTCCAGGGGTAGAAGCGCAGTTGGCTACGGCTTATTGTTCTCCTACTTGTAGGATCGAGGGAAGAGCTGATGGGAATATTGCATTTGACCATAGCCCGCCATGTACGAAGGGGACCGGTGATCCGATAATGCAAAATCCAAAAGTTCCGAAGTTGAAAAAGACCCATTGTCGTTTTTGTTGTTCGGAACACCATACGGATGTTGGAGCTTGTCCCCACTTCCAACAGTTAGTTCAAAGGGGAGTGGATAAGGTCCTAGCTGCTAAAGGTCCTCCATCCCCCGCACCTCCCACAAGATTGTTTTCCCCTCAGGAAGCTTCCATTCCCGAGGCCAGTCACCAAAGTTCGGAGGACCGCTTTAGCGGGTATGAGGAACCATTGGGACTCCGCGGTGGAAACACTGGTGGAGATGGTGATAGTAAACCACCAGGTGGTGGAAACGTCGGCGAAGCAGGAGAACCCGGTGATTCTGACTCCTCGAGCAGTAGCGACGAATCCTCCTCCTCCCTCCCCGATCTGAGCAGATTTCTGGGCTGACGCAAGTCACGCTGGAATGCGGCTAAGAAGCGACGGTATCATGAGCGGTGTCAAGCCTTGACGGACTTTCTAAAAAGATCCAACAAGAAATCCCACACTCGGCAGAAGAAACCCGAGAAGTTGGGGATCAAGTGGTTCAATGGAGACCCACTTGACACACAGCGATTCATCCAGGATGCTGAGATTAGGTTCGACTACTATAGACACTGTAAGCTGTCTGATATGGATTAAGTCAGCCTGATCATCGCACTTCTTGAAGGGGCCACAAAGAAATGGTACAACAGCATCCATGTGCACAATAGGCAGGATGCCGCTCAACGGGCGCGAGTGACCTTTAATTCAAGCAATGAATTGCGCACTTGGGGAGGCTTCCGAAAACGCCTAGAGTCCAGTTTTGGCGGTCACTCAGATCGGGATCGTGCTCTTCGTGAGTGGAACGGTTTGGCTATGAAGCCAGGAAAGGTGGACCAATTTATCGATGAACTCATTCGCTTAGCCAGTGAGTTACATTATGACGCTGTAGTAGTGAAGGACAAGGCCCGCATTGGCATGACCGTTGAATTGCGAAATGCTTGGGGACTGAAAACTCCACACCCGCAAGCATACATCGATTACCTTAACCTGCTTCGCAACACCGGCCATCAGCTGGAAGATGTTGCATCCTTCAACAGAACGGTTGTTAAGGAAAAACCTACCACCCACGAACGAGGAGATGACAGGTCCGCCGTCGCTATGCGACAACGAAAGAAGGAGCGGGGCCCTGGGAACCGAAATCCCCAGCCTCAAACGAGCACGGCCAACCCATCCCGGGTTAAGAAATCAGACTATGGAATCAAACATCGGAATATTCCGACTACTCTGATTGACAAACGCCGTTGGTTAAAACAATGTTCGCGGTGTGGAACCGAGAGTCACTTTTGGAAACCGTGTACTGCTCTCGAACCCGTAGTGCAATCAATCAAACCCTCATGCAAGCGGTCTCCGTCTGAGGCTGAGCATTTAGCACCTACGGTATCAAAACACCGACGCATTGAGGCTCCACCCCCTGTTGTTAAACGGGTTACCGAGGTCCGCGGTTCCCCTCCAATTTTGGAGGTTGATACCGATGGAAGTAATTAGGTAAGCCCTTTAGGCAGTATTTGAGAAACCAGAAAGCAGACTACCACTCTTTGCATTAAGGCTAGGAGGAAAAGGGTAGAAGGAAAGGGTAATTGGACTAGGTGAGTCCCTTCACCCTTACAAAAGAACAAGGCTGATCCACCACTGTCAGGACGAGGTGGGATTACGGGTTTTCTTTTGTTAAGGTTTTGCGAGGGTTTTATTCCTTATTTCCTTGTTGTAGCTTTCGTTGGGGAAACCGATAGAGATGGTCTGGTTTCATTGGTTTTGTTTCACTTATGTATAACAATCAGGCAGGACTTGATTAAGTAATTGAACTTATTTACAAGTTTACCTGAGGAGGGTTAAATACCCGAAATCTCGCAGGCGTGATAGTAAACACCCAAACTTTATTATATAACGAGAGATACATTATGACGCTTAAGCGAACAAAACCTGTTCGCCAAGAAAGACCCGCTAAGCGGCCAAGGCTAGTTGGCCCGCCGCCCCATACTAGGTCAATACACGTGAAAGTCCGCTTGGACAGGAATTTTAAGAAGCACAGAAATAGTAAGTAAGCCTTACTTCTGTTGGACAGTGGCGCTACAGGTGCCGTGCTAAGCAGCACCTGGGTTAAGAAAGCCCAATTACCATATATCCGTCGGAAACATCCGACACCAATCTCTGATGCAAGTGGCAACCAGATTCCAGGGTCCAGGGTACATTACACCACGACGGTGAGAATGAAGATAGGTGACCATGTGAATGATATAAGATTGGAACTTGCGGATATGCCGGACACCAAGGTGGACGGCTATATTCCGATGTCGCGGTTGAAGGACCACAATCCCGATATTGACTGGGAAACTGGTGTTCTGGAGTGGCGTTCAGAATACTGTAAGACAGATTGTCTTGTCGCTAAGCGACGAATGGAGTTCATCACGGGTGAAGAACTCCTAGGAGAGGATAGTGGTCAAGTATATCTTTTGGGTATGGCAATGTATAGTCGAGAAGATGGCAAGGACATTAGCGTCAGCCTACTACCAGAATATAGGGATTATGCAGATATTTTCAGTCAGGAAAATATAACTTCCCTGCCCCGGCATACTGAGTTTGATCACAAGATTGAACTCGAACCGGGGGCCAAACCGGCATCGGGACCCAAATACCCCCTCTCTAAGCGAGAATTAGATGTACTATATGACTACATCCGGGAAATGGAGGAACAAGGGAAGATCCGGCGTTCTACGTCGTCCGCCGGAGCCCTTATCCTCTTTGTGCCGAAGCCAGACGGAACACTACGGTTATGTATCGACTATCGAGGGCTTAATAAGATAACTATTAAGAACAAGTATCCTTTGCCTTTAATGAACGAGCTCCGAGACAGGCTCGGGAAAGCCACAGTGTTCACTAAGCTGGACCTGAAAAATGGCTATTATCTCATCCGGATAGCACCGGGTGAAGAATGGATAAACCGCCTTTAAGAGTCGTTATGGCCTGTACGAATATACGGTAATGCCGTTTGGGCTATGCAACGCACCATCTACTTTCCAGAGTATGATCAATAGCGTATTCAGGGATATGCTTGATGCAGGACTCATCGCCTATATGGATGACATCTTGATATACGCAGAGACAAGCGAAGAACATGTTTCGTTAGTTCGTCAGGTAATGGAGAGACTGTGCAAGGCAGGTCTTTGCGTTAGGATAAAGAAGTAAACCTTCCACCAAAGGGAAGTTGAATTCCTAGGGTATAAGACATCTGAGCATGGGATATCTATGACGACTCGTAAGGTAGAGGAGATCAAGGCTTGGAAGACTCCTCAAAACGTAACTGACGTTCAATGATTCATGGGCTTTGCGAACTTCTATCGTCGATTCATCAACGGGTTTAGTAAAGTGGCAAAACCTCTGACGGATCTGACCAAGAAGGATGTAAAGTGGGACTGGTCGCCCGCTTGTGAGCGGTCATTTGAACATCTAAAGGAATTGTTCACCACTGGTCCCATTCTGACACACTTTGATGGCTATCGTCCCACTAAGTTGGAAACAGACGCCAGTGATTTCGCATTGGGTGCTGTGCTATCCCAATTATGTGATGTCCAGAAATGGCACCCAGTGGCCTATCACAGTAGGAAGTTCCTGCCTGCGGAGGTGAACTACGATGTTCATAATAAGGAGATGACGGCGATCGTCGCAGCATTCAAAGAATGTGATCATCTGTTGCGCTCGGTGGAGGACCAGATTGTGGTATATACAGACCACAAGAATCTGGAGTACTTCAATAGTACCAAGGACCTAAACCGGAGGCAACACCGCTGGGCAGAATTCCTACAGCCGTTTAACTTCAAGGTGGTATACCGCGAAGGCCGGCTTAATGAGAAGGCAGATGCGTTATCGCGGTGTAGGGACTACCGCCCGGAAGGGGGGAGTGATCCTCTACCACAGACATTTTATCGGCCTGGGCAGTGGCACATACAGCAGGAACGAGACCTCCTGCGCCCACAGATGCTACTTACTTGTCAAGGGTTTCGCCTGCAGTCTGGATTTCTGACAGCCTTGCGTGCTGCTGCGATACTAGATCAGGCGTACCTGGTAGTTCTGAAAGCAGTGGTTAACAAAAGTAATACTGTGGATGCCCATTTCGATGTGGAAAAGGACTTGCTCACCTACAAGAATCGGTGGTATATTCCGAAAAAGGAGGGGCTTAAGCGAACAATCATGGAGGCAGAACATGATTCACGCATCGCTGGACACTTTGGAACATACAAGACAATAGCACGAGTTAAGGCAAACTTCTACTGGCCGAGAATGGAGGAACACATCACTGAATACGTTCGGACCTGTGATGTATGCCAAAGAAGCAAAACGATCCGGCATAAGAAGTTTGGCTTGCTTGAGCCTATCGAAGTTCCGATGAGACCATGGAATGCCATTTCCATGGACTTCATTGTGGCATTACCAAACTCAGAGGGATATTCAAAGATTTGGGTCATAGTGGATAGATTCTCAAAGATGGCTCACTTTATCCCTTTAGCAACTGAGGTGCCCATAAAGGAACTTACTCTCACATTTCTGAAGGCGGTTTGGCGATTGCATGGGCTCCAAGAATCGATCATTTCTGATCGTGATACCCGATTCATATCCAAGTTTTGGATGAGTCTCATGGATCTACTACAAGTCAAACTCAATGTATCTACGGCCTTCCATCCAGAAACAGATGGGCAAACTGAGAGGGTTAATCAGACCTTGGAACAGTATCTAAGAAGTTACTGTTCCTACCAGCAAGACGATTGGGCTGCACTGTTACCCTTAGCTGAGCACGCATACAATAGGTCAGTATCCGAGTCGTCGCAGGTGTCACCCTTCGAGGCGAACTACGGGTTTGTGCCACGGACTAATTGGTCCGGGGGCGTGTCTGAACATCAAAGTATATACCCAAACAGTGAACCTGTTGTCCAAGATTGAGAGGGTAGATGGCAAGACATTCGAGAGACACTACAAAGGGCCCATTAACGACAGCGGAAATGGCATGACCAGAAGCGTCTTCCATATCCGGACTATGTCACCCTGGAGGATGTAGTCCAAGGCAGAGCTAAGAAGGCAGACCGTGTTATGTTGGAACGAGGTAACATTCGCACTAAGCGACCTATGGAGAAACTAGACTACAAGTGGTTTGGACCTTTTGTAGTTTAGAGGAGAATAGGGACACCGGCTTATGAGCTACAGCTACCTGCAAGGTGGACAATCCATCCGGTCTTCAATGTCGGACTTCTGAAGCCTTACCGTGAGGATCTGGTAGGCAGACCTGCTAAAGCCATACCAGAACCCGACATCGTTGATTCGGAGCCCAGCTATATAGTAAGAGCAATTGTAGATAGCGGGTGGTATGGAAGTATGAAAGCAAAATTCCCACACTGGTTTGTACAATACTTGGTATCGTAGGAAGGGTATGGGAATGAAGAAAATTCATGGGAACCGTTTGAGATGTTGGAGGGAACCGCAGGCGAGGCATTGCTGCGTTTTCATGACCGGTATCCTGCTAAGCCAAGGGACCACCGTGTATGAAACGTACCCGAAGGGGGATAAGTGGGAAAAATCAGCCCACACAAGAAAACTAAGTCTTAGGACAGACTTATGGAAGAGGGGAGTAGTTTAACGACCCCTAGATCAGTTGGTATAGCTTACCGAACCTCAGCCCCGCCAGTGGTCCTACTAGGACATGGACAGGAACGGTAGCAGACACCTGCAAAGTGACATAGCAACCATAAGTACCTTTCTTGAAGAAAGGGTACTTAGGTACCTAGTTAGATAGGGTAACCCAACAAGGCCGGGTAACCTTGGTACACACTTAGGTAGGGTAACCCCGCTAGACAGGGTAACCCGGAGCTACAGTCAAGCAGGGTAACCCTCCTGAGTAGGGTAACCCGGAAGCATGGTTAGGCAGGGTAACCCTTTAGATAGGGTAACCCATCTCCTCAGTTAGGCAGGGTAACCACTTAGGCAGGGTAACAGGGAGCCCTAGCAAAACATGCTCGTGAGATCGCGTGTAACAAATCGGTCAGTTACGCGGAACCTTCTGGTGATGCAAAGGTGCATTACACAGTCTTCCGCAGCGGTTTGCACCATGATAGGGCCCAGTTACCCTACCTTGGGGATCGCGGGTGAAATCGTGGACCACAAGTTACCCTCCCCTAATGTTACGCGAAACGCGAAACCCTACTACAAGTACCCCAGGGTGGATGGAGTGATTTTGGCGCGTCCTACACCCCCTTGCGGCTCCCACGTTCGCCCCTTGCGACGGGTGGGAAAGGGTAACAGCTGGTAAAAGCCTAACAAAACTGAGAAATCGAAGGTGGCAGCGTAACCCCGTATACGTCACTGCCGTCCTTCCGACCAGATGCTGTCCGCAGGATATATATAGTGGTGGGCGACGGCCGACCCGGGCAAGTTGTTAGTATTGACATCACATGGCCTTCCGAGGGTACTCTAGGTGCCTATAATCCCTATGGGAGGTATGGGGGTCCCCCGGAATAGCTATCTGAGAGTGAGGGGATAAACAGAAGTTTGTCCAGATGTTAAACTCTACTACTTACACAACGATAGCCCAGGCGCTATACCATTACTGAGGGATGCTACTGGACTCTAAGAGGCATTCAGTCTTATTACGGCTAAGGTGATCCCTGAACGGTTGGCTATAGGTAGCGCCTATTTAGCCAACTCAGTAAAGACACTTACCGGGGGAGCTACGCAGTCACAAGAAAAGCTGCTGATAGGCCAAGTAGACACAGTTGACTGCAGTGCTTGCATAGACGGAAAAAGCCATAGGGCTACTTAGTCTCATACATAGGTTTGGGTCCAAAGTCGGATTGTCAGTTGGCCATTGACAAGACGGCGATCGAAAAGGTTTTTCTCTCCTGCAGGCATAATCAAAATGCATGGCAGAAAACCTTTATGATTGAACGGACTCAACTTATCCGTGTGATCCACAGACCCTGAAGTTAATTCCGGAAGGGCCATGTGTCAGATGATCCCTGAGTGGAGAAGGGAGCTCTCTTAACGGTCGGAGTAGGGATAGGTGTCGTTGGCTTTATAAATTCTACTTAAGTAAACATGAACGGCACTCTACTCTGATTACCAACTTTCCTCTCGAGAAGACTTGAATTGAGTGAAGCTCTGGCTTAACGATATAAAGTTTTATCATTTGATTCAATTATTTTATCTTTACCTTCTGTGAACTTTGCGTTGAGTCTTTTGGTGCGGTCGCAACTGTAGGATCCATCTTACTATAGGGTGCCCCCGTTACAGTACTGCTGATGTAAACGTTCAATGGCGATGCTGGTATTGTTGAAGTTTTCGCAAGGTACCAAGTTTTGCCGTGTTTTGGTGAGTAGCCAGTCCACTTGGCTCTGTATTGTAGGCGTTTTCAGTGTATGCGTCAATCAATCATTCCTGCGAGTTCGTACTCGCTTTCTCCTGCTATCTCGATTGGAGGTGGTGGTGATTGCTTTTGTGAGGGGAACTGATTGTCTTGGTATGGTTCGAGGAGTGAGATGTGGAAGTGTTGTGGACCTTCATCTGTTGGCGCAAGGCCAATTTATAGGCACTTGTGCCCACCTTCGTAAGGCTCTTGAATGCTCTGATTTTCTTGTAATCCAGCTTCTTTGATGGTCTTGTGGTCCTTATATTCCTTGGCAGTAACCAGACCAGGTCGCCTGACTGGAGATTCGGATCCGGTTTTCTGTGTTAATTGTGGTATTCTTTTTGTCGTAATTGTGCACAGACCATTTCCTGTCATAGGATAGTGTGCAGCTGACCCACATGTTCCTTTTTCGTGGTTTCCATTGGTATCATGTGGCCTATCGCCTCATGTTCCGGATGTTGTCCGTAGTTTGCGTAGAAGGGTGTGGTCTTAATGGTTTCCTGTTTTCCATTGTTGTATGCAAATTCCGCTAATGGTAGTAATTCAACCCAGTTATCTTGCTGACAGTTGACATAGGCCCTCAGGTATTATTCCTGTATTCCGTTCGTCCTTTCGGATTGTCAGTCCGTTTGAGGATGGAAGGCCATGCTCTTTCTTCGCTCAATTTCACCGGATTTTCTAGTCTCTTTCCACAAGTCTGATGTAAATAGCATTCCTCTATCGGTGATGATATCATGTGGTAGTCCATGGAGTCGGAATATTTCCCGTAGGAATATCTGGACAAATTCTTTGGTGTTCATATCCTTGTTGCAGGGTATGAAATGGCTGATTTTTGTCAAGTGGTCAATTACCACCAGGATGGCGTTATAATCGACTGATTTTGGCAGGTCCGTGATAAAGTCCATTGCTATCGATTTCCATGGTTGGTGTGGCGCCTCGTTCGGTTGTAGTAGTCCGTAGGGCGCGTGCCTTATCGCTTTGGTTCTTTTGCATGTATCGCAATTCTTGACATATCTGTTTATGTCGTCTCGCA
Organism: Tuber calosporum; assembly: GCA_003316355.1. Classification (NCBI taxonomy): domain Eukaryota; kingdom Fungi; phylum Ascomycota; class Pezizomycetes; order Pezizales; family Tuberaceae; genus Tuber; species Tuber calosporum. The sequence continues at coordinate 9,564 of QFET01001679.1, forward strand.
TCTTTGGCCAATAATATTGTCAGGATACTAGTTCCCTAGTTTTGCTGGTTCCGCCATGCCCAACTGCTGGGTTATCGTGATTTTGACGGATGACTTGGGTTCTGATCTCTTCGTGTTCCGGTACCCAAATCCCTCCTTGATGCCATAGGCATCCTTCCTTCCATTCACATGCCCCTAGAGCCACTCCTTTCAATTCTTTCTCTCCTTTCCACAGGGCTTCCTGGATTGCTTTTATCAGTGTGTTTTTCGTGCTTGCTTCTCGGATGCCAAAATCTTCAGCGACAAACTTAACCACTTCCATGGCTTCGAAGTATTGCTCTTTAGGGAGTAGGATCCTTGGTTTTTGTTGGATCCTCTCGTCGTTCTTCTTCCGGACATCTTCTGCTCTCCTAGTAAGGGCATCTGGTTTGCCCCCTTCCTTCCCGGGTCGGTATTGTATTTTGATATCGTATTGACTGAGGGTCTCACTCCATCGGATTTGTCAGTCGTTAAGCTCTTTTGTCGTGGTAAATGGTACCAGGTTCTTATGGTCTATGACGACCAGGACCTGGTGTCTGCTTCCTTTTACGTATCTTCTCCATTCTTTCATTGCTTGGACAATGGCTACGAGCACATTGTCGTGGATATCGTAGTTGCATTCCGCTGGCGTCATTGTTTTTGACCGGTATGCCACTGGCCTCCATTTTCCATCGCTCCCCTTCTGTGATAATATGCCAGAGCATACATATTTTGAAGCGTCGGTCTCAATCATGATTTCCTTGTTTGGATCGTAGTGTACCAGTAGTGGGGCTGGAGTAAGTCTCCTGCGCAATTCATCGAATGCTTTTTGTTGGTTCTCGGTCCAGTTCCATTTGCAGTCCTTCTTCGTCAGTTAATACAGTGATTTAGCTATCTGACTAAACCCTTCTATGAATCGTCGATGATAGTTGCAGAATCCCATAAAGCACTGTATTCCTTTCTTGCTTTCGGGCGCCTTCCATTCCGATATTGCCTTTGTTTTGATAGGATCAATGGTGACTCCGTCCTTGTCGATGATGAAGCCTAGGTATTCGGTTCATTCCTTGTGAAATTCGCACTTCGATGGCGTCAATCTCAGCCCTTCTTTTCTCAAGGCATCCATAATCATCCTGACATGGGTTTGGTGTTGTTCTAGGCTTTCTGAATATATCAGAATATCATCTAAAAAGAGGATACAACAGATATCCAGAAACCTGCTGAGAATCCTATTGACCCATCGCTGAAACGCTGCAGGTGCATTTTTGAGTCCAAATGGCATGACCGTGTATTCGTATATGCCGTATTTGGTGGTAAAGGTAGTTTTCCATTCGTCTCCGTGTTTGATTCTGATGTTGTGATATGCGTATCGGATGTCTAGATTAGTCAAGACCTTGGCTCCTCTAAGCCTATCGAGGGCTTCTCCAATCAGTGGTAGGGGATATCGGTCTTGTTTGGTGACTTCGTTGAGCCCTCGGTAGTCCACACATAGCCTTAACTTGCCGTCTTTCTTCTTAACAAACAGGATTGGTGATCCCCCATTTGCATAAGAGTCTCGAATCCAGCCCCGGTTCTTTTTGACCCTGATGTAATATCTAGGTTCTTCCAGCTCTTTTTCGCCCAATGGGTATAGCTTTCTTGCTGGTACTGTTTCTCCTTTTTTGAGGTTAATATTAAAGTCAACCTTTGGTTTGTGGGGTGGTAGCCGAGTTTCTTCCTCTTCCTAACACATGTCCAGGTACTGGTGGTATTCCCTTGGCACTATGTTTTTGGTTTTGTGTTTTTCTTGTCCTTTCTTGGCCTTGATAGCCAATTCGGTGCTGACATTGATCCTTTCGATCCTGGTAGGTTCGTTCTTCTTATAAACCCACTTAAGGATTCCTGTGACTTCGCCTCTACGGTAGAATTTCCGAATAACGTAGAGGAGATCTTGTTGATCTCAATCTTTTGGCATTTTGGGTGGTCCGTACTTCCAAACCCTGCTGCGCCTCTCCTAGTAGGAGCCACTTGCTCCACTTCTTCGCATTGTCCTATGACAATCTTTTCGCATATCAACTGTACGATGCGGTCTCCCAGCTCAACTGTGTAACTGTCTTTTCCCAGGTTGACCAGGACCACCTTGACTTCACCAGTGTAGTCGGCCTTGATTACTCCCGCATTGACAGTAAGCTGGTGTTTAACTGCCAATCCGCTGCGTGGAGCCACCCGCCCATAGGTGCCTTCTGGTAGTCCTATAGCTATCCCGGTATTGACGATTCCTTGTTCTTTTGCCAGTATCGTAATTCTCTCGTCTGCATGCAGGTCATGTCGTGCAGCCTTGGCTGACCCCTGGGTAGGGATTGTGGCCGTATTGCTCAACCTTTGGATTTTGATGTTCTGGACATCCTTGGCTTGGATCGTGGAGAACAGTATCTCCAAGTTCTCTTCCAAGGCTTCCGATTCAGGGACTAAGTCCACTGCTGGCGAGCTTACGAGGCATACTCTGGTACACCACTCGCTATCGAACGTGATCTTATTGCTTTCCCAATCGATCTTGGGGTTGTGTCTTCTTAACCATGGCAGCCCTAGCACTGCCTTATGGTTGGGTAGATCTGCGATTTGGAAGGTTGCCACTTCCCTATGGCTGCCGATGTCCATAGGTACTTCCGCTATATGGGTAATTGGTCCCATAGCACTCGGCTCCCTGTCCGCAAGGTAGATTTCCCATATATCTTTCGCTTTCTTTGTTCGTATGCCGTGTTTGTTGCTGAATTCCTTGTCAATAAAGTTCTCTGTAGCGCCCGAGTCAATCATGCCGTTAATGATGACTGTCTTGTCCTTGCCATGTAAAGGCATTGTGACCATGGCATGGTCTTTGACTTGTTCCAATGTTTCCGTGTTTGTAAGTGCCATGTACATGTTACCGATTCCGATAGTTTTGGTTTTGTTGTCCCGCAGCCCATCTCTTACTGGGGACTTTCTTCATTTCCCGACTCTTCAGGTGTATCTCTAATCTCCATTTCGTGTAGGTTGGTTCGTGGTTTCCAGCGATTATTGTTGGTCTTGCTGTTGAACTGCCTAGTATAGTCCTTCTCATCGCTTGCATTTCGGCAATTACAGAGTCTGGGACCAGGTCTGGCGCATCCTAGGCATAGGTTGTTATCCATTCTTCTTGTGAATTCTGCTCGTGAGAGGTTTAGTCGTGAAGGCCTTCTGGTAGCATCCAGGTCCATTGGGTCGCCTCGAGTTTCCATAGTGTTGCTGTAACGACCCCTAGATCAGTTGGTATAGCTTACCGTACCTCAGCCCAGCCAGTGGTCCTACTAGGACGTGGACAGGAATGGTACCAGACACCTGCAAAGTGACATAGCAACCATAAGTACCTTTCATGAAGAAAGGGTACTTAGGTACCTAGTTAGATAGGGTAACCCAGCAAGGCCGAGTAACCTTAGTGCACACTTAGGTAGGGTAAAAGCGCTAGACTGGGTAACCCGGAGCTACGGTTAGGTAGGGTAATCCTCTTGGTAGGGTAACCCAGAAGCATGGTTAGGCAGGGTAACCCTTTAGATAGGGTAACCCAGCTCCTCAGTTAGGCAGGATAACCACTTAGGCAGGGTAATAGGGTGCCCTAGGAAAACATGGTAAGCAGTATAGACGCCGCCAGGCGTGCTACATTCGTGTAACCAGGTGTTTCTCGCTCGTGGAATCGCGTGTAAAAAATAGGTCAGTTACGCGGAGCCTTCAGGTGACGCAAAGGGGCCTCACACAGACTTCCGCAGAGATTCGCACTATGATAGGGTCCTATTACCCTACCTTGGGGATCGCGGGTGAAATCAATGATCTCAAGTTACCCTCCCCTAACGTTACGCGAAACGCGATATCCTACTACAAGTACCCCTGTGTGGTTGGAGTGAATTTGACGCGTCCAACACCCCCTTGCGGCTCCCACGTTCGCCCCTAGCGACGGGTGGGAAAGGGTAACTGTTGGTAAAAGCCTAACAAAACTGATAAATCGAAGGTGGCAGCGTAATCCCGTATATGTCACTGCCGTCCTTGCGACCAGACGCTGTCCGCATTATATATATAGGGGTGGGTGACGGCCGACCCGGGCAAGTTGTTAGTATTGACATCAGATGGCCTTCCGAGGGTACTCTATGTGCCTATAATCCCTATGGGAGGTATGGGGGTCCCCTGGAATAGCTATTTGAGAGTCGAGGATAAACGGAAGTTTGTGCGGATAAAACTCTACTACTTACACAACACTAGCCTAGGGGCTATATACCATTACTGAGGGACGTTACAGGACTCTAAGAGGCATTCAGTATTATCACGGCTAAGGTGATCCCTGAACGGTTGGCTATAGGTAGCACCTAATTAGCCAACTCAGTAAAGACACTTACCGGGGGAGCTACGCAGTCACTAGAAAAGCTGCCAATAGGCTAAGTAGACACAGTTGACTGCAAAGGTTGCATAGACGTAAAAAGCCATAGGGCTACTGAGTCTCATAACTAGGTTTGGGTCCAAAGTTTGATTGTCAGTTGGCCATTGACAAGACGGCGATCGGAAAGGTTTTTCTCTCCTGTAGGCATAATTCAAATGCATTGCATAAAACCTTTATGATTGAACAGACCCAACTTATCTGAGCGATCCACAGGCCCTGAAGTTAATTCCGGAATGGCCATGTGTCAGATGATCCCAGAGTGGAGAAGGGAGCTCTCTTAACGGTTGGAGTAGGGATGGGTGTCGTTGGCTTTATAAATTCTACTTAAGTAAACGCGAATGGCACTCTACTCTGATAACCAACTATCCTCTCGAGAAGACTTGAATTGAGTGAAACTCTGGCTTAACGATATTAAGTTTTATCATTTGATTCAATTATTTTATCTTTACCTTCTGTGAACTTTGCGTTGAGTTTTTGGTGCGGTCGCAACCTTAGGATCCATCTTCCTATAGGGTGCCCCAGTAACAGTATATCGTTTAGCTCTTCGCCTAACTCTCTCCTCAGAATTGTTGCTCCTCGAGACCCCTTTCTGACATTTACGAGTACTGGTAACCTTGTCGGGAACAAGTAGCCCAGGGTGGAAAGTATTATGTCTGAAATGTCTCTTACGCGTTGACAAAGGACTACCGTTCCTCCCACACCGTGTCCCCTCTTGGACTACGATTTTATCGCAGACCTAAGGGGCCTGGGTTGGGAGGCGGTTACGAAGTTGATTGAAGCGGCACCCATTGAGGTGCGTGAGGAAGGTCAGACCATGGTGGTCCCCCATCTTAGGGCACACATGGAATCCATCACACACAATCCCTCCGTGATGGTACCTGAGGCGGTCCCTGAAGGGGTTACTTTTGAACGTTTTGCCCACGAAGTCTTTGAGAATTACATCCTTCTAAGAAGTAGGCAGTAGGTTCGTGGAAGCACAGTCCCAACTCGAATGCTTTGTGGAGGCAAAGCAGACCTATTTTTCAAGAGAAAATGGTCAACATGGCCACCGACTGGCTAAAGAAGGTCCAAGATGCCTATCGCGAGCAGGTCATGACAGCGCAAGCGCTTAAGGGTCGCCTAAAGGTCCTCGAGTGGGCTGTGAGTCAAGGAATCAGCATTGATTCCTAAAATGATGTGATTATGGAGCAAGCCCCTCCGCTTCCCCTTGTCCGCACAGGACCGATCAGCTTTGCCTCACACTTTGCGGAAGCCATGGCAAATGTCACATTGCAGGAGAATTTAACATCATATGCCCGGGAAGCTTGGGGACTTGGCCTCAGTCCAGGCACATAGCGGGTATCACCTTTTGCCCTTGCTGTTGAAGCCCGCCTAGCCTGCCGATGTCCAAGCCCTTCTGGCTGAGGCACAGTGCGGAGGTCTTCACGCCTCGCAGGGGTAACAAAGGACAAGAGACCCGCAAAACCTAAAACTACGACCGCCGTTGCAGCCCTTCCGGCTGAGCCATCAATGCCAACTATAGTTTTAGAAGCTGTGCGACCATATGCGGTGGCTGAGGCAACTCCCTTGCCAGCCACACCACATAATCCGGCACCGCTTGTCCTCCCGACAGCACCTCCGGCTGCAGCCCAACCCACGGGTAGCGCCAGGAGGACTGGGTTTCCAGGGGTAGAAGCGCAGTTTGCTAGGGCTTATTGTTCTCCTACTCCTAGGATCGAGGGATGACCTGATGGGAATATCGCATTTCACCATAGCCCGCCATGTACGAAAGGGACCGGTGAACCGATAATGCAAAATCCAAAAGGTCTGAAGTTGTAAAAGACCCATTGTCGTTTTTATGGTTCGGAAGACCATACGGATATTGGAGCTTGTCCCCACTTCCAACAGTTAGTTCAGAGGGGTGTGGATAAGGTCCTTACTGCTAAAGGTCCTCCTACCCTGCACCTCCCGCAAGACTGTTTTCCCCTCAGGAAGCTTCTATCCCAGAGGCCAGTCACAAGAGCTCGGAGGACCACTTTAGCGGATATGAGGAACCATTGGGACTCCGCGGTGGAAACGCGGGTGTGGATGGTGGTAGTAAACCACCAGGGGGTGGAGCCGTCGGCAAAGCTGGAGAAGCGGTTGATTCCGACTCCACGAGCAGTGGCGACGAATCCTCCTCCTCCCTCCCCGATCTCAGCAGATTTCTGGGCCGAGGCAAGTCACGCTGGAATGAGGCTAAGAAGCGAGGGTTTGATGAGCGGTGTCAAGCCTTGACGGACTTTCTTCGCAGATCCAACAAGAAATCCCATACTCGGCAGAAGAAACCCGAGCTGTTGTGGATCAAGGGGTTCAATGGAGACCCACTTGACACACAGCGATTGATCCAGGATGCGGAGATTAGGTTTGACTACTATAGACACTGTAAGCTGTCTGATATGGATAAAGTCAGCCTAATCATCGCGCTTCTTGAAGGGGCCGCAAAGAAATGGTACAACAGCATTCCTGTGCACATTAGCCAGGATGCCGCTCAACGGGAGGGAGTGACCTTTAACCCAGGCAGTGAATTGCGCACTGGGGGAGGCTTCCGAAAACGCTTGTGTCAAGTTTCGGCGGTAACTCAGATCGAGATCGGGCTCTTCGTGAGTGGAATGGTTTGGCTATGAAGCCAGGAAAGGTTGACCAATTTGTTGATGAGCTGATTCGCTTAGCCAGTGAGTGGTATTATGACGCGGTAGTAGTGAAGGACAAGGCCCGCATTTGCATGACCGCTGAATTGCGAAATGCATGGGGACTGAAAACTCCACACCCGCAAGTATACATTGATTACCTAAACATGCTTCGCCTTACCGGCCATCAGCTGGAAGACGTTGCATCCTTCAACAGAACGGTTGTTAAGGAAAAGCCTACCACCCACAAACAAGATGATGACAGGTGCGCGGTTGCTAAGTGACAACGAAAGAAAGAGCAAGGCCCTGGGAACTGATATCCCCGGCCTCAAACGAGCCAGGCCAACCCCTCCCGGGTTAAAAAATCAGACTATGAAATCAAACATCGGAATATTCCGACTACTCTGATTGACAAACGCCGTCGGTTAAAACAATGTTCGCGGTGTGGAACCGAGAGTCACTTTTGAAAACAGTGTACTGCTCCCAAACACGTAGTGCAATCAATGAAACCCTCACACAAGCGGTCTGCTTCTGAGGCTGAGCCTTTAGCACCTACGTTATCTAAACACCGTCGCATTGAGGCTCCACCCCCTGTTGTCCAAAGGGTTACCAAGGTCCATGGCTCCCCTCCCATTTTGGAGGTTGATACCGATGGAAGTAATTAGGTAAGCCCTTTAGGCAGTATCTGAGAAACCAGAAAGCTGACTACCACTCTTTGCATTAAGGCGCGGAGGAAAAGGGTAGAAGGAAAGGGAAATTGGACTAGGTGTGTCCCCTCATCCTTACAAAAGAACAAGGTTGATCCACCACTGTCAGGACGGGGTGGGATTACGGGTTTTCTTTTGTTAAGGTTTTACGAGAGTTTTTTTCCTTATTTCCTTTGTTGTTTGCTTTCCTTGGGGAAGACCGATAGAGATGGTCTGGTTTCATTGGTTTTGTTTCACTTATTTATATCAATCAGGCAGGACTTGATTATGCAATTGAACTTATTTACAAGTTTACATGAGGAGGGTTAAATACCTGAAATCTCGCAAGTGTGATAGTAAACACCCAAACTTTATTATATAACGAGAGATACATGATGACGCTTAAGCGAACAAAACCTGTTAGCGAAGAAAGACCCGCTAAGCGGCCGAGGCTAGTTGGCCCACCGCCCCACACTATGTCCATACACGGGAAAGTCCGCTTGGACTGGAATTTCAAGAAGCATAGAAATAGTAAGGAAGCCTTACTTCTGTTGGACAGTGGCGCTACAGGTACAGTGCTAAGTAGCACCTGGGTTAAGAAAGCCCAATTACCATGTATCCGTCGGAAACATCCGACACCAATCTCTGATGCAAGTGGCAACCAGATTCCAGGGTCCGGGGCACATTACTCCACGACGGTGAGAATGAAGATAGGCGACCATGTGAATGATATAAGGTTCGAACTTGCGGATATGCCGGACACCAAGGTAGATGGCTATCATCCGATGTCATGGTTGAAGCACCACAATCCCGATATTGACTGGGAAACGGGTATTCTGAAGTGGCGTTCAGAATACTGTAAGACAAACTGTCTTGTCGCTAAGCGACGAATGGAGTTTATCACCAATGAAGAACTCCTAGCCGAGGATAGTAGTCAGGTATACCTTTTCGGTATGGCAATATATACTGGAGAAGATGGCAAGGACATTAGCGTCAGCCTACTACCAGAATATAGGGATTATGCAGATATTTTCAGTCAAGAAAATATAACTTCCCTTCCCCGGCATACTGAGTTTGATCACAGGATTGAACACGAGCTGGGGGCCAAACCGCCTTCGCGGCCCATATACCCCCTCTCTAAGCGAGAATTAGATGTACTGTATGACTACATCCGGGAAATGGAGGAATAAGGGAAGATCCGGCGTTCCACTTCGTCCGCCGGAGCCCCTATCCTCTTCGTGCCGAAGCCAGACCGAACGCTTCGGTTATGTATCGACTATCGAGGGCTTAATAAGATAACTATTAAGAACTAGTATCCTTTGCCTTTGATGAACGAGCTACGAGACAGGCACGGGAAAGCCACGGTGTTTACTAAGCTGGACCTGAAAAATGGCTATTATGTCATCCGGATGGCACCGGGTGAAGAATGGAAAACCGCCTTTAAGAGTCATTATGGCCTGTACGAATATACGGTAAGGCCGCTTGGGCTATGCAATGTACCATCTACTTTCCAGAGTATGATCAATAGCGTATTCATGGATATGCTTGATGCTGGAGTCATCGCCTATATGGATGACATCTTGATATACTCTGAGACGATTGAAGAACATGTTTCGTTAGTTCGTCTGGTGATCGAGAGACTGCGCAAGGCAGGTCTTTGCGTTAGCATAAAGAAGTCCACCTTCCACCAAAGGGAAGTTGAATTCCTAGGGTATAAGATATCTGAGCATGGGATATCTATGATGACTCGTAAGGTAGAGGAGATCAAGGCTTGGAAGACTCCACAGAACGTAACTGACGTTCAATGCTTCATGGGCTTTGCGAACTTCTATCGTCGATTCATTAACGGGTTCAGTAAAGTGGCAAAACCTCTGACTGATCTGACCAAGTAGGATGTAAAGTGGGACTGGTCGCCCGCTTGTGAGCGGTCATTTGAACATCTAAAGGAGTTGTTCACCACTGGTCCCATTCTGACACACTTTGATGCCTCTCGTCCCACTAAGTTGGACACTGACGCCAGTGATTTCGCATTGGGTGCTGTGCTATCCCAATTATATGATGACCAGAAATGGCACCCAGTGGCCTATCATAGTAGGAAGTTCCTGCAGGCGGAGGTGAACTACGATGTCCACGATAAAGAGATGACGGCGATCGTCGCAGCATTCAAGTAATGGGATCATCTATTGTGCTCGGTTGACGACCAGATTGTGGTATATACAGACCACAAGAATCTGGAGTACTTCAATAGCACCAAGGTCGTAAACCGTAGGCAACACCGCTGGGCGGAATTCCTACAGCCATTTAACTTCAAGGTGGTATACCGAGAAGGCCGGCTTAATGAGAAGGCAGATGCGTTATCGCGGCGTAGGGACTACCGCCCGGAAGGGGGGAGTGATCCTCTACCACAGACATTTTTTCGGCCTGGGCAGTGGCACATACAGCAGTAACGATACCTCCTGCGCCCACAGATGCTACTTACTTGTCAAGGGTTTCGCCTGCAGTCTGGATTTCTGACAGCCTTGCGTGCTGCTGCGAAACTAGATCAGGCATACCTGGTAGTACTGAAGGCAGTGGTTAATAAAAGCAACACTGTGGATGCCCATTTCGATGTGGAAAAGGACTTGCTCACCTACAAGAATCGTTGGTATGTTCCGAAAGACGAGGGGCTTAAGCGAACAAGCATGGAAGCAGAACATAATTCGCACATCGCTGGACACTTTGGAACATACAAGACAAAAGCACGAGTTAAGGCAAACTTCTATTGGCCGAGAATGGAGGAAAACATCAATGAATATGTTCGGACCTGTGATGTATGCCAAAGAAGCAAAATGATCTGGCAAAGGAAGTTTCGCTTGCTAGAGCCTATTGTAGTTCCGATGAGACCATGGAATACTATTTCCATGGACTTCATTGTGGCATTACCAAACTCAGAGGGATATACAAAGATTTGGGTCATAGTGGATAGATTCTCCAAGATGGCTCACTTTATCCCTTTAGCAACTGAGGTGCCCATAAAGGAACTTGCGCTCATATTTCTGAAGGAGATTTGGCGATTGCATGGGCTCCCGGAAACGATCATTTCTGATCGCGATACCAGTTTCACATCCAAGTTTGGGATGAGTCTCATAGATCTACTACAATTCAAACTCAATGTATCTACGGCCTTCCATCCGGAAACAGATGGGCAAACTTAGAGGGTTAATCAGACCTTGGAATAGTATCTAAGAAGTTACTGTTCCTACCAGCAAGACGATTGGGCTGCACTGCTACCCTTAGCGGAGTACGCATACAATACGTCAGTATCCGAGTAGTCGAAGGTGTCACCCTTCGAGGCGAACTACGGGTTTGTGCTACGGACTAATTGGTCCGGGGCCGTGTCCGAGCATCAAAGTATACACCCAAACAGTGAACCTGTCGTCAAAGACTGGGAGGGTAGATGGCAAGACATTCGTGCGACCCTACAAAGGGCCCAGGAACGACAGCGGAAATGGCATGACCAGAAGCGTCTTCCATCACCGGAGTACGTCACCCTTGAGGATGTAGTCCAAGGCAGAGCTAAGAAGGCAGACCGTGTTATGTTGGACCGACGTAACATTCGCACTAAGGGACCTATGGAGACACTAGACTACAAGAGGTTTGGACCGTTTGTAGTTAAGAGGAGAATAGGGACACGGGCTTATGAGCTAAAGCTACCTGCAAGGTGGACAATCCATCCAGTCTTCAATATGGGACTTCTGGAACCTTACCGTGAGGATCTGGTAGGCAGACCTGCATAAAGCCATACCAGAACCCGACATCGTTGATTCGGAGCCCAGCTATGTTGTAAGAGCCATAGTAGATAGCCGGTGGTATGGAAGTATGAAAGCAAAATTCCCACACCGGTTTGTACAATACTTGGTATCGTGGGAATGGTATGGCAGTGAAGAAAATTCATGGGGGCCGTTTGAGATATTGGAAGGAACCGCAGGCGAGGCATTGCTGCGTTTTCATGACCGGTATCCTGCTAAGCCAAGGGACCACCGTGTATAAAAAGTACCTGCAAGGGGGATAAGTGGGAAAAATCAGCCCACACAAGAAAACTAAGTCTGCGGACAGACTTATGGAAGAGGGGAGTAGTGTAACGACCACAAGATCAGTTGGTATAGCTTACCGAACCTCAGCCCAGCCAGTGGTCCTAGTAGGATGTGGACAGGAACGGTACCATAAACCTGCAAAGTGACATAGCAACCAAGAGTACCTTTCATGAAGAAAGGGTAGATAGGTACCTAGTTAGATAGGGTAACCCATCAAGGCCGGCTAAACTTAGTGCACACTTAGGTAGGCTAACGCCGCTAGACAGGGTAACCCAGAGCTACATTCAGGCAGGGTAACCCTCTTGGTAGGGTAACCCGGAAGCATGGTTAGGCAGGGTAACCCTTTAGAGTAGGTAACCCATCTCCTCAGTTAGGCAGGGTAACCACTTAGGCAGGGTAACTGGGTGCCCTAGGAAAACATGGTAAGCAGTGTAGACGCCGCCGGGCGTGCTACATTCGTGTAACCAGGTGTTTCTGGCTCGTGGAATCGCGTGTAACAAATAGGTCAGTTACGCAGAGTCTTCTGGTGACGCAAAGGTGCGTCACACAGACTTCCGCAGAGATTCGTACCATGATAGGGCCCCGTTACCCTACCTTGGGGATAGCCGGTGAAATCGTGGATCTCAAGTTACCCTCCCCTAACGTTACGTGAAACGCGAAATCCTAGTACAAGTACCCCATGGTGGTTGGAGTGAATTTGGCGCGTCCAACACCCCCTTGCGGCTCCCACGGTCACTCCTTGCGACGGGTGGGAAAGGGTAACAGTTGGTAAAAGCCTAACAAAACTGAGAAATCGAAGGTTGCAGCGTAACCCCGTATACGTCACTGCCGTCCTTCCAACCAGATGCTGTCCGCAGGATATATATAGGGGTGGGCGACGGCCGACCCGGGCAAGTTGTTAGTATTGACATCAGATGGCCTTCCGAGGGTACTCTATGTGCCTGTAATCCCAGTGGGAGGTATGGGGGTCCCATGGAATAGATATCTGAGAGTTGAGGATAAACGGAAGTTTGTCCGGATAAAACTCAACTACTTGCACAACGATAGCCCAGGCGCTATACCATTATTGAGGGACGTTACAGGACTCTAAGAGGCATTCAGTCTTATCACGGCTAAGGTGATCCCTGAACGGTGGGCTATAGGTAGCGCCTATTTAGCCAACTATCTCAAGACACTTACCAGGGGAGCTACGCAGTCACAAAAAAAGATGCCATTAGGCCAAGTAGACACAGTTGACTGCAGTGCTTGCATAGACGGAAAAAGCCATAGGGCTACTGGGTCTCATACCTAGGTTTGGGTCCAAAGTCGGATTGTCAGTTGGCCATTGACAAGACGGCGATCGGAAAGGTTTTTCTCTACTGTAGGCATAATCAAAATGCATTGCAGAAAACCTTTATGATTGAACGGACTCAACTTATCCGAGCGATCCACAGGCCCTGAAGTTAATTCCGGAAGGGCCATGTGTCCGATGATCCCTGAGTGGAGAAGGGAGCTGTCTTAACGGTCGGAGTAGGGATGGGTGTCGTTGGCTTTATAAATTCTACTTAAGTAAACGCGAACGGCACTCTACTCTGATATCCAACTATCCTCTCGAGAAGACTTGAATTGAGTGAAGCTCTGGCTTAACGATATTAAGTTTTATCATTTGATTCAATTATTTTATCTTTACGTTCTGTGAACTTTGCATTGAGTCTTTGGTGCGGTCGCAAACTTAGGATCCTTCTTCCTATAGGGTGCCCCCGTTACAGTTGCCCGACTTCAAGGTTCCGTTATTGTTCCTTGGTGTTTCCTGTTGTTGGATAAAGGTAATGTAGTTTCCTTGAAGGTGCTTGATCAGGTTGATCCGGTTTTCTTTTTCGATTGCACAGGCTGCAAGGGCATCGACATTTGCCGCTACCATGTGGTCCGCTGCCCATGCGTCCTGGACCGTTCGGTTAATTCCTTTAAGCAATTGGCGTCTTAGTGTACCATCATCCTCATTCGCCTCTGTAGCTGTGAGGCGAAAGTCCTTCCAGTATACTGTGACTGGTTCCTTGCCTTGCCTCAGACGGTCGAGTTTTGTCCTAGCTGCATTTTCTGCATCCACATCCCCAAACTGGTCTTTGAGGGCTGTAGTGAAATCTTCATATGTAGTCCAGGTCTCCGGCTTGCGTCCTTCTGCAAATGGGGTTATCCAGCTTGCTGCTGCATCCCTTAACAAGCTCTTGACGTAGGTGATGCGTTCCGTATGTCGTGTTTCTTGTGTTGCTTCAAAGTATAGTTGGCATTGCACTAATAAGGTTCGTAGTTTGGTCCTTGTTCCAGAGAAGGTAGGAGGTTTCTCGACTTTGATCCGGTTGTTGGTTGTTTCTCGCTGGTTGTTTATCAGAGTCAGGATCTCAGGGAACTGGGCAGTTGTAAATCCTGCATGTTGAATTCCTGATCCTCCACCGGCAGTTGATGGTCCCGGTGCTGACATCCTTTCTGGTCTTGGGGTTTCTGGTTCCAGAGATCCTGTTGGTGAGGCTGGCTCTGGGGGCACCGCACTTGTGGTTCTTTGTGACTGGCTTCTAGATAGATTTATACAAATTGCTTCTACAAGTGCCGGGCCAAGTGTTGAGGTATCGATTTCGCCCTCAGTAAAGTCGATGTCGTTGTCTGTAGAGTCTGCCGTCTTGTAGTTGGGTGTTGCTTAGGTGACGCAACCAAATGTTACAATCCTATGCGGTAACCTGGTTATGCAACAGGTAACCACTTCTCTTTGGGCTGGATGAATATGACCGGGCCGTTGTTGTAGTCCGGTATGGGGCGTGACGCGAATCTCCGCCACCAGGGTAGGAGTACTATTGCAACGAGTAGTACTAGGTGGAGTTCCACTATTGCTCTTAGGCCTATGGCTGCGTGTCTTGATAGCTGAACCCTATGGTTCCTATCACACAACCCCAATAGGGAATGAAACGGTAAAGAGGTAAAGTAATTGTATAGGAAAGAACTTAGAGGCTTGCGTGAAGAGTCCTAACTACAGGTCGCTTAGAGGTCCTTATATAGGCACTCTTGCCTCAACCCTAACCCTGGTGACTCATACCTGTGAGTCACACGACCTCTATGACTCATAGTGAGTCATAGTTTGAAATCCATCAGCTGATTCCTCTAAGTCAACTGCGCCGCGTGCCAACCAATCCTAACTCATATAATAAGTCATGTGCCCTAAAGTGGTCACATGCGCGAAACCCATGACTCATAGAGTGAGTCATGTGCGAAAATCATCATATCATATGACTCGCCAATGTCAGTCATGCCCACGATCAACCAATCACAACATAACAATGATTGCACAAGTGTGCATCATGTGAAACCCAAGGACTTCTCATGAGTCATAGTGCGAAATATAACAACCTTGTGACTCATAACTATGACTCATGCGAAATTCTGCCTTGCTTAGTCACTAATCGTGACAGCTAGTGGGAGTTATTTCACACATTACGTCTCCCAAACGTCGTTCGTTGCTTCTTGTTTGATTTCTTCACAGCGTTTGTTTATCTGGGCATCGTTCGTAGAAGTGTTTCATTGCATTTTCTGCGTCTTCGAAGTTTTCCGCTGGGTACCAAACTTTATCGTGATCAGGAGAATATCCTGTCCACTTCGCTCGATATTGGAGTCTTCAGTAATGTAGTCGTAAATCTACTATTTCTTCAAGTTCGTATTCTGTTTCGCCTTCGATTTCGATTGGTGGTGAGGGTGACTAGCTCTGTGCTGGGAATCTTTGGTCTTCGTAGGGTTCGAGAAGTGAGATGTGGATGGTGTTGTGTATTCTCATTGATAGGGGAGAGTCCAGCTTATATGCACTGTTCCCCACTCTCGTCAATATCTTGAAGGGCCCCATCTACTTGTAATCGAGTTTCTTGCATGGTCTTATGTTTCTTACATTCCTTGGTAGGAACCATACCATATCTCCTGATTTCAAATTCGGATCTAGTTTTCTGCGTTGATCGTAATTTTCTTTCTGTGGAAGTTGTGCGGTTACCATTTCCTCACGTATGGTATCGTGCCATTTGTTCATTTCGTTCGCCAGTATCTTCCGATCCGGTATCAGATGACCACTTGCGTCATGTTTCGGGTGTTGTCCGTAGTTTGCAAAGAAGAGTGTTGTCATAATTGTGTCTTGTTGTCCGGTATTGTATGCAAACTCCGCAAAAGGTAATGGTGCGTTCCAATTATCCTGTTGATAATTGACGTATATTCGCAGGTATATTTCTAGGATGGCATTGGTTCTTTCGGTCTGTCCAGCCATTTGCGGATGGTAAGTCATGCTCAGTTTCCTTTCGATTCCCAATCTGTGGGCTGTCTCCTTCCATTGGTCTGAGGTGAACTGTATTCCCCAATCGGTGATGATATCATGTGGCAATCCATATAACCGAAAGATATCTTTTGCAAAGGTTTGCGCAAATTATTTTGTTGTCATATCCTTACGACATTCAATAAAATGACTCATTGTTGTCAGTCTGTCGATGACTACCAAGATAGCATCGAAGCCGTCTGAATCTGGTAACTCCGAGATAAAATCCATAGATATCGACTTCCAAGGCCAATCTGGTGCATCGTTGGATTGTAGTTGACCATATGGAGCATGTCGGGATGATTT
This sequence comes from Tuber calosporum, assembly GCA_003316355.1. Classification (NCBI taxonomy): domain Eukaryota; kingdom Fungi; phylum Ascomycota; class Pezizomycetes; order Pezizales; family Tuberaceae; genus Tuber; species Tuber calosporum. Next base: position 26,006 of record QFET01001679.1, read on the forward strand.
CGTCCTTTGACAAAGGTCGCAGTTCTTGAGATATCTCTTGATCGTTTCTCGCACACCAGGCCAGGAATAACTGTGGCTGAGGAGTTCCGTGGTCTTCGCTGTCCCTCCATGTCCTGCTTGTAGCATGTCGTGATTTTTTCTGATAATTTCTGTCCTTATCCTTTCCTCTTCTGGTACCTAGATCTTGTTCTGGTACCATAGGCAGTCATCCTTCCATTGACATAGCCCCAGGGCTACATCCTGTATTTCTTTTGTTCCTTGTTCCAATACTTTCCTTATCTCTTGTAGATAAGGGTCCCTCCCACTCTGTTCCTTAAGATTTCTTATCTCTTCTCCGGGAGAGCTAATCGTATCCATTTCCTGTATCCTTATCTCCTCGAAGTATATTTCTTTTGGTAATAGTATCCTTTGTTTCTGTTTGATCCGGTCGTCATCTTCTTCTGGCGCATCATGACTTCTCCTTGTCAATGCGTCCGGCTTGCCTCTTTCCTTTCCTGGCTGATATTCGTTCCGTATATTGTATTGGCTTAACTTCTCGCTCTACCGGATCTGTCGTTCATTAAGATCTTTCGTTGTCGTGAAAGGAACCAAGTTCTTATGGTCGGTTAGGATCCTTGTCTTGTGGTGACTTCTTAACACATATCTTTTACATTCCTTGAGTGGCTGTACTATGGCCAATAGTTCTTTGTCGTGAATATCGTTGTTGGTCTCCACATTCGTCATCGTCTTTGATCGGAATGCCACGGGTCGCCATATCTCGTCTACGCACTGTTGCGATAAAATTCCCAAACAGACATATTTCGATGCATCTGTTTCAATCATGATCAGTCTTTCCGGATTATAATGGGTGAGTACTGATGCTTAAGTTATTTTTTGTCTCATCGTATCGAACCCCTCGCTTTCCGCTGTACCCCACTTCCATTTTGCATTTTTCTTTGTCAGATTGTATTGAGGTTTGGCTGTCCTGCTAAACCCCTCAATGAATCTTCTGTAAATGTTGCAGAATCCAATGAATCTTTGGATATCGGTTGTGTTCTTCAGAATTGCCCATTCCCATATGGCTGCCGCCTTGATAGGGTCAATCCGGACTCCTTCTTGGTCAATTATAAATCCTAAGTATTCCACTTCTGTCTTGTAGAATTCACACTTAGTTGGCTTGATTCTCATTCTGGATTTTCCAATCGCTTCCAGGATTTTTCCCACGTCTTTCTGGTGCTGCTCCATTGTTTCTGAGTATACCAGTACGTCATCTAAACCTACTATGCAGCATATGTCCAAGAATCGGTGTAACGTTTGATTGATCCATCTCTGGAATGTTGCTAGTGCATTGGTCAAGCCGAATGGCATTACCAAATATTCGTAAGTTCCGTATAGTGTCGTAAATGTAGTTTTCCATTCGTATTCTTTCTTGATCCGCACCTTGTGGTATGCATCTTTAATGTCCAGCTTCGTAAAGTATCGTGCACTATTTAGCCTTTCCAAGGCTTCGCCGATAAGTGTCATTAGGTACCGATCTTTATTCGTGACTTCATTAAGTCCTCAGTAATCCACGCATAGTCGTAATTTTAAGTCCTTCTTCTTGACGAAAAGGATGGGTGCTCCTGTTTACGCGAAGGAGTCTCGTATCCATCCCCTCTCCTGTCTCTGTTTCAAATTGCTTCTCAATTCTTCCAATTCCGCCGCTCCTAGTGGATATAACCTCTTGGCAGGGATTGTCTCTCCTTTTTCTATGTTAATCTCGTGGTCCACTCTTTCTCTATAAGGCGGTAACGTGGTCTTTTCTTTCTCTTCAAAGAGATCTAGGTATTGGTGATATACTGTAACGGGGGCACCATATAGGAAGATGGATCCTAAGGTTGCGACCGCACCAAAAGACTCAACGCAAAGTTCAAAGAAGGTAAAGAGGAAATAATTGAATAAAATGATAAAACTTAATATCGTTAAGCCAGAGCTTCCACTCAATTCAAGTTTTTCTCGAGAGGATAGTTGGTTATCAGAGTAGAGTGCCGTTCGCGTTGATTTAAGTAGAATTATAAAGCCAACGACACCCATCCCTACTCCGACCGTTAAGAGAGCTCCCTTCTCCACTCAGGGATCATCTGACACATGGCCCTTCCGGAATTAACTTCAAGGCCTGTGGATCGCTCGGGTAAGTTGAGTCCGTTCAATCATAAAGGTTTTCTGCAATG
>QFET01001681.1:0-26729 GCA_003316355.1 Tuber calosporum
AGTAATAACCAACATCAAGTCAGTAGTAATAGTAGAAACATAATAGGATTCCGTTACATACTAGGTGGGGACATTATGGCTGTAATACAAGCTAGCAAGAGGGGGTGACTATAGCAGAGATACTTAGTTCTAATGAATATGATAGATATTGTAAACTACTAATCTGGTAGGTTCATTTGTCAGTATGGCTGTTACAAATAGTGACTAAGCACCAAGGATTTCGCATGACTCATAGTTATTTGTAATAGGGTTGTTTTGTTTCATACTATAACTTATGAATAGTAATAGAATTTTACATAACACATTTAGGTATAGTTGTTAGTAATTTAAGTTGGTTGATTGGCTTTATGAATTACGATTGTGAGTGATAGGAGGGGATGATTTTCACACAAGACTAATATTATCAGTCATAGGTGTCGCGCATGTGAACACTTGCGGATATATAATATTGTTACACATATGGGATATGGTACTAGACTTTCGAGTCAAAAGATGTGATGGTATATAGCACTGGGAGGTGACTATATTGACTACAACCCACACTGGCAAGAAGTAGGATTGTATCCAGAACTACTCGGCCTCGGTGAAAGATGATAGAGTAATTTATCCAAGTGGATCTATTACGTATTCTGCTTTCTTGATAATATGAATGAAGATGCACATGAGTGCATATATGCAGAAGGACAGCCATTCAGACTAATCACCTGGTATTCCGTATGATGTTCGCCAATTGGCGTCATCAACTTGAACTTAGGTCTTTTGGCAAAGAGATTGAAGGCTATCTACTGGTGGAGTACTTGACACCCTCAGAGAAATAGACTGTCCAGGAGATCATTTGCTGTAGTGGGGTCATGCATCTTCAGGGCCAAACTGTGTTCGCACTTTTAAAGACCATGGCTGCAGTCTCTTAGGATACTTCCTTATATGGCTAACACAAGTACTTGGAAAAAGTGTATAAATAGTTAGCAATCCCGCGTATTTAAGGGATCATCAAGTAACGGAGAAGAGACCTTATGTTACGATCCTATACTGTGAGCTGGTTTTGCAACAGGTAACTACTTCTCTTTGGGTTGGATGAATATGACCGGGCCGTTGTTATAGTCCAGTATGGGGCGTGGCGGTAATCTCAGCCACCAGGGTAGGAGTACTATTGCAACGAGTAGTACAAGGCGGATTTCCACTATTGCTCTTAGGCCTATGCCTACGTTGTCTTGATAGTTGAACCCTATGGTTCCTATCGCACAACGCCAATATGGGAATGGAACGGTAAAGAGGTAAAGTAATTGTATAGGAAAAAGCTTAGATGGTTGCGTGAATAGTCCTAACTACAGGTCGCCTAGAGGTCCTTATATAGGCACTCTTCCCTCAACCCTAACCTTGGTGACTCATACCTGTGAGTCACACGACCTCTATGACTCATAGTGAGTCATAGTATGAAATCCATCAGTTGACTCTTCTGAGTCAACTGCGCCGCGTGCCAACAAATCACAACTCATATAATAAGTCATGTGCCCTAAAGTGGTCACATGCTCAAAACCCATAACTCATAGTGTGAGTCATGTGCGAAAATCATTACATCATATGACTCACAAATGTGAGTCATGCGCACGATCAACCAATCACAACATAACAATGATTGCACAAGTGTGCCTCATGTGAAACCCCATGACTTCTAATGAGTCATAGTGTGAAATATAACAACCTTGTGACTCATAACTATGAGTCATGCGAAATCCTGCTTTGCTTAGTCACCAATTGTGACTTCAGCTCCTCTCTCCCTTAAGCCTGAGTCCCTTCAGGCTTAACGTCCCATCTTCGTCAGGCTTTCTCCAAACCTGCGCAATTTCTTTTTCAATTTCCGAACTTGATGTTCGGCCGACTGGTAGTTCCTCCTGACTTCCTCTAAGGTGGTGTGTGCAACCCTAATTGTCCGGTCCCGGTCATCAATCATTCTCTGATATGTCCGCATATCAGTTCTTTGTACCTCGATTGTGGCTTCGGCGGTGCCAAGTTGTTCCTGTAGCCCTTGCAACTGTCGTTGCAAACTCTCTTCGTCGGGGATCGTCGCGATTTCGGTTTTTTCGCCTCCTTCTCCCTTCAACTATGTCCGCACAGTTGTTTTTCTTTTCCTAATATGTACATCGTTTTCGATAAGAGGTGCCGCTTCCCCTGTTCATCTTGGGTAAAACCCAGGATCGATTTTATTGTGTCTGTAAGTACGACAAGTGTCCTTGAAACAGTGTTTCCAGGATGTCTCCTTGTGTGGTTGTTGCGGTTTGCGCAACTTGGGCTGTCGTGGAAACCAATTGCTTCCTTCCTTATCGCGTAAATGAGTATTGCAGTAATCATCGTAACAGGCAGTTCACAAAAGAGAGTTATGTGCTGCCTGCTTTTCCCTCTCTTCCTGAGTAGCGTATGGCCGGCTGGTAGGTGTAGTAGCCCAGGGGCTATGGCCCCAGCCTTCGTCTGGACCCAATGGCGTTGGGCCTTGCCTCGTGGGTTCGATTTTGAATATAACCCACTAAGGGTTTTCTTGGGCACTGCTGATGCAAACGTTCAAGGGCGATGCTGGCATTGTTGAAGGTCTCTGCCGGGTACCAAGTTTTGTCGTGTTCTGGTGAGTAGCCGGTCCACTTGGCTCTGTACTGTAGGCGTTTTCAGTGTATGCGTGAATCAATGATTTTTTCGAGTTCGTACTCGCTTTCTGCTTCTATCTCGATTGGAGGTGCTGGTGATTGCTTTTGTGAGGAAAACTGATTGTCTTGGTATGGTTCGAGGAGTGAGATGTGGAAGGTGTTGTGGACCTTCATCTGTTGGGGCAAGGCCAATTTATAGGCACTTGCGCCCACCTTCGTTAGGATCTTGAATGGTCTGATTTTCTTGTAATCCAGCTTCTTGCATGGTCTTGTGGTCCTTATATTCCTTGGCAGTAACCAGACCATGTCGCCTGACTGGAGATTCGGATCGGGTTTTCTGTGTTGATTGTAGTTTTCTTTTTGTCGTAATTGTGCACAGACCATTTCCTGACTTAGGATACTGTGCAGCTGACCCATCTCTTTCTTTTCCGTGGTTTCCTTTAGTATCATGTGGCCTATCGCCTCATGTTCCGGATGTTGTCCGTAGTTGGCGTAGAAGGGTGTGGTCTTAATAGTTTCCTGTCTTTCATTTTTGTATCCAGATTCCGCTAATGGTAGTAATTCCGCCCTGTTATCTTGCTGATAGTTGACATAGGCCCTTTGGTATTGTTCTAGAATTCCGTTGGTCCTTTCGGTTTGTCCGTCCGTTTGTGGATGGAAGGCGGTGCTCATTCTTCGTTCAATTCCAAGGGATTTTGTAGTCTCTTTCTACAAGTTTGATGTAAATAGCGTTCCTCTATCGGTGATGATATCGTGTGGTAGTCCATGAAGTCGGAATAATTCCCGTAGGAATATCTTGACAAACTCTTTGGTGTTCATATCCTTGTTGCAGGGTATGAAATGGCTCATTTTTGTCAAGCGGTCGATGACCACCAGGATGGCGTCATATTCGTCTGATTTCGGCAGGTCCGTGATGAAGTCCATTGCTATCGATTTCCATGGTTGGTGTGGCGCCTCGTTCGGTTGTAGTAGTCCGTAGGGCGTGTGCCTTATTGCTTTTGTTCTTTGGCATGAATCGCGATTCTCGACATATCTCTATATGTCATCTCGCATCTTTGGCCAATAATATTGTTGGTATATTAGTTCCGTAGTTTTGCTGGTTCCGCCATGAAATCCATCAGCTGACTCTTCTGAGTCAACTGCGCCACGTGCCAACAAATCACAACTCATAAAATAAGTCATGGGCCCTAAAGTGGTCACATGCGCAAAACCCATAACTCATAGTGTGAGTCATGTGCGAAAATCATTACATCATATGACTCACAAATGTGAGTCATGCGCACAATCAACCAATTACAACATAATAATGATTGCACAAGTGTGCCTCATCTGAAACCCTATGACTTCTAATGAGTCATAGTGTGAAATATAACAACCTTGTGACTCATAACTATGAGTTATGCGAAATCCTGCTTTGCTTAGTCACCAATCGTGACACCTTAACAATATATCAAGTTAACTAGTTACAAAACCTTCGAGAAACTTTTATCTTTTATCACACCTTTTACTGCGCTCTCCTGACAGTTCTCCGATTTGGCGATACCAGCACGGCCTAGACAATTCAACACTACTGAAATGGCTACCCTGTAACACTATCTTCTTATTCTCCTGTCACTAAAGCACCTCAATATTCTCTCATGCTCAGAGAATACTACGACGCTCAAAGTTTTCATTAGAGCCAACATTGTGGGCACTGCTGACCTCTAAACTTTGACAATGTATTTCCTATTTGTTGTGAAGAATACTCACTGGACCTCCGCACAGTCGCACTTCGACAGCTTGCGTGCATACAGCGAAAATATATGGAACATATCTATCGACAAGATAGGCGACCAATAACTGCTTTTACAAACCGGAAATAATAATCTACCGTCCCTCTTTGGTAGAGATACTTACTGTTGTCCTTACGGAAATACCGCTATTTGAAATAGTTGAACTATCCTGGTTCATTAAAATATTGTTTAAAAAGACATCTTGGAGAATAAGCCAACCATGGCTATGGCACGAGATAACACACCTATTCCTAGTCCTTTGGGACCCAATCGGATGATCGAAAAGGATGACACATAATCTACCCCTTCGGTAATGCTAATTCTTTCCTTAATCTGGACCAGCTCTCCCATTACGCATTTGGGTCGTCCACTATCAAGAGTTTAGAAATGTGCCCTGCGTACCAAGAAGCCTGTCAATACACAAGATAACCTCCAGCAAAATGTGGTCTATGCATTTCGCCACCTGGACCGATCCCTGAAAGATAGTGAAGATGAGAATCATATTGCAATCTCAGCACTATCACAGGAGGCCAGGTAAGGCTTTACAATGCTAGAATGGCTGCAGAGCCGTATGGCCAGAGATGAAGTTATCAATGATGCTGAGATACAGGAAAGTCGCCGTGCATTAGAACAATTGAGTTGCGACACCGAACGGGAGTAGCAAAGGTTACGTGCCCAGGTTCAGGAAGAGTTCCGAGGCCAACAGGCTCAACAGGAGCAACAGGCCCACGTCTCTGAAACTAGGGACCGAATCCTTGAAAAGGCACTAATGGAACTTAATACCAAGTTGAACCAACAGGAACAGGAATGGACCAGAAGGATGAATGAGCATCACGAAATTGCTGCTCAACAGCAACAAGGACAGAGCGTAGGTATGAAGGGCTACCTGGATGGTTTGGTACTTCAGTTAGTGGAAAGGACCCGGGCACCAACATGGCATGGACCTAGTGATGGTGACCCAGGACCATCAAACTGAAGACAATCAATAGTACCAATTGAAGGTACTATTCCTACCAAGGAATCTGCGTCAACTCCACGGAAGGATAAAGGAAAAGGAGTCCACCGTGGAGGGAATAACTTACCACCGCTACCACCAGCAGGTAACCTTGGTGATGCCCCCGACCCAGATGATGATGACGGGTCCGATAGTGATAGAGAGGATGGTCGGGGCAGAAAGGGCAGCTGGCCAGAACGCACTCCCCGTTTACCATCTCTTCCCAGAAATGATGTACCTGAGGACAGGTTAACTATGGCTTTCTTAGAACGTATTGGTGGACTCTCCCGACCGGGTAAGCTAATAGCGGAACCACCGGACTTCTTTGAAGGAAATGACAACCAAGATGATCGAAATTGGTTGACAGCCTGTAAAAACAATTTTGATCGCAACCCTACGCAGTGGGAAAATCATGCTCACCGAATAGTTTTTGCCTTGGGGAAAACAAAGGGGAATAGAGTGGCACCCCTCTCGGAGAAATACCGGGAGGTGATGGGTTGACTAGGTGGATATACTCGGGACCTGAACTATTCTTCATGTGAACGCTTTCGACAAGAAATTACAAAGTGATACAATGGCATTGAGGAAGAACGACAAGCCCTAGAAGGAATGACTAAGGTAGTCTACAAGAGAAAAATAGACACTTATCTTCTTCTCCTTGAAAACCTCAACATCAAGGCCGGCCTTACTGGAATTAGTTGGAGGGTACAAGTGGAAAGCAAACTTGCAGAGGAAATTCTGCGACAGTTATCGCATTGGAAATTCTCCTCCGATGACCAATGGATGGAAACGATAAGGGAAGTTAGTAGACAAGAGGAGGAATTCCTTGAATGGCGGAAACTATCGAAAGGTGAACACACGGCGAATGCATCTCTCTCGAAAAGGAAACGTGATGATACCAGTAAAGGTGTCTATGCTAAGCGAGGCTCCAGCGCATTCAAGGATCAAAAATGGAAAAGGATTAAGCCAAACCCATCGGAAAATAAAGTGGGAAACCAAAACAAAGATGAGTACATAGACTGGAAGAAAGCTCATAACGGACTCCCACAAGTGGTTGTAGATAAGCGAATGGAAGCTGAAGGTTGCACTCATTCTGGCCTTAGCAACCATAACTGGAGAAAATGCCGGAAGGACATTGTGGTTGCAAGAACTTTTGCTAAACCAGTAACTAAGGACAGACTGAAATTCCTGCGGAAACTACCGATGGCAACCATGCAACCAAAGTTTAATCACATACAGAGTGAAACAGCACCAGAGTTATGGGAATTATCGGACACAGAAATGTCCAAATGGCACCAACAGTGACGGCGCTTAGGTAGTCAGGGTATTAGGAAACTAGTAACTGGAATAGAAAAAGGGATCCCGTTAGGCTGGGGTGAAGAAGGATTACAACTTTGTTGAAAAATTTGGCAAAACCCCAGGTTGGCCCACCATCCTACCCCCATCCGCAGTACCAGTATTTTGAGCCCCAGAAGATCGAAAATTGCTAAGATACGATGAAAATAAATTTTCATCATATATTTTATATTTTATTATTTTTTTGGTTGAAGAGTGGTTTATGGGCAGCCTAGCCACTCCACCACTCAACTGACCGTAGAATCCGGTACTCAAATACTCAAACGTCAGAGTGGCTTGAACACATGACCTTAGTGAAGAGTCCGCCCGGCCAAGGCAAGACTCCACCAACTAAGCTACGAATGGACAACCCAAAAGAAGGTGTTTTGCGACAATATTTATAGTGCAAATAGCTAATCAACACTTTCCTTTTTGGGGACAGGCTAGTTCAAATTCAGAAATAGTTACCTCTTTCGGAATTTGGCACTCTTTTTGGAAATAAAATTTTATTTCCAAACATATTACTACTTTAGGCAATTTTCCTGCTACAGAGTAAGGGAAGTATATATATTCCTTATTGTATTTTTATAGCGTTTTACAGGTTTCTCCCCTATTAACAGGGGTTTTAATTTTTTTGGGAGCCCCTCGGCAGGGGGTAAAGACTGCTGGTAGTGGGCCGCCCACAATCTTAAACATTGACCCTTTGTTTAGTTCGTCTGAGGAGTCCTCTATGGTCGAAACAATGCTGGCGTTGTCACGAACACCTAAGCTATACAACCATAATGTCTTCTAAGCAAGGACGAACTAACATAATACATTCACAGAAGTGACAAAAGCTCACTCAGGAGGAACCTAAATGCTACCAATTCCCCGAAGAAACTGCACATCTCTATGTGTATAGGAAACGATACCGAATAAGAGTCCTATTAGACTCAGGATCTAATATTTTCGTCATGCAGGAAAAATAAACACTTATCGAAAATTGTGTGCCAGATTGCACCTACAGGAAACTATGGAATAATAATCCCTTTCGGATGGTGGAATAATGAACAACCTATTAGGGGAATTCATAACCCGGGAAGCTGGATCTTTGAGGATCCAGAATGTTAAATTCATCTCTTGTCAGAAGATGAAGGTATCTCAATCCAATGGGATGAGGGGGTTCTAGAAGACCCAGCAGCGGTGGTTATTGGACGTGTTGCGAAGGTAGATGATGAGGAAGATATAATACGCGATACTTTACCAGCAGAGCACTACAATTACAAAGACCTTTTTTGCTCTTCTATAGGGGCGAAACTACCATCTCATCAAACCTTCGACCATGCTATTGACCTCAAACCCGATACTCAAGCACTCTGGGGACCAATATATCCTCTCTCAGAAAAGTAGTTAATAGCACTGTGAACATATCTCGGCGATATGTTAAAACAAGGGAAAGTTTCCCCCAGCATATCACCGGCAGGAGCACCTATTCTGTTTGTACCCAAGCCAGATGAACACCTAAGGTTGGTAGTTGACTATCGAGGGCTAAACAAAGTCACTATCTATAACAAATATCCACTACCCCTTATGACGGAACAACGCAACCGTGTGGAAGGAGCCACTATTTTTTACCAAGCGGGATTTAAAGGACGGTAACTACCTGATCCACATAAGAAGTGGTGACGAGTGGTAAACAGCTTTTCTAACACGATATGGCTTATATGAATATAATGTCATGCCGTTTGGTTTGGTAAATGCACCAGCTACCTTCCAGTCAATTATGACTATGATCCTCAAGGACTTCCTTGATAAAGGAGTAGTGGTATACATTGATGAGATACTTATCTACTCAAAATCTGAGAAGGATCATATCATATTGGTTAAGAAAGTGTTAGAGAGACTGCGATAATACAGAATGGCTATCTCGCTTATGAAAAGCATCTTCCATGCCACATCAGTCGAGTTCCTCGGGTATCTTGTGGTGGTTGATGGAGTTACTATGAGTGACGGTAAAGTGGAATCCATCAAGGCATGGAAACCACCTACTTCGGTTAAAGAAATTCAAATATTTATAGGCTTCGCCAACTTCTACCAAAGATTCACAAAGAATATCTCCGCGATCTGTCCGCCAATCACTGATTTGCTTAAAGGAAACCCCATGGATTTTTCTTGGGGAGAAAAACAATAAGTAGCCTTTGAGGAGCACAAACACAGGTTCATCACAGCACCAATATTGTGTCATTTCCATCCGGATAGGAAGACAGTCATGGAAACCAATGCCAGCAATTACGCACTAGGATGTGTCCTTTCTCAATACATGGACAAAAAGCTACATCCAGTTGCTTTCAACTCATGAAAGTTGACACCCGCCGAATGTAATTATGACATTTATGATAAGGAATTGTTGGCAATAAAGGCTGCGTTGCAAGAATAGCAATACTATCTTGCTGGAACAGATGAACCTTTTACGATTTATCCTGATCATCAAAACCTGCAATTTTTCTTAACAACTAAGGCGTGGTCGGCAAGACAAATCCATTGGGCTCTTAAGCTCACGGACTTTAACTTTAAAATTTTCTACCGACCTGGGACCAGAGGAGGCAAACCGGATGCGTTAAGCAGGTGGCCAGAGTACCGCCCAAAGGAGGGAGCTGAGCATGCCAAGCAGGCTATACTTCAGTCTCACCACTTTGAAAACCTCCAGGATAACCGAAAGTTTATTGTCTCGGTTATATGGGGTAAAGAAAGTACGAAACAGCTCTGACTAGGATTGCCTCCTGGAGAACAAACCAATACGATAAGGGTTAAAAGACTTCAACCAGAAGCAAGAATCCCAACTCGGAGTTCCACGCTAGGCGCAGGTCATGACCTATACAGTACCGAAGAAGAGACCGTTCCTGTAAAAGGGCAAGTTCTCCTAGAAACAGGATTGGCTATCGAACTACATTGGAAAATATGGGCGCATTGCACTACATAGTGGATTAGCAGTCAAGTATGGTATTTCTATTAGAGCCGGAGTAGTGGATGCGGACTATAGAGGAGAAGTTAAGATCGTCCTAGTCAACACTACTGACAATGCTTTCCAGGTACATACAGGAGACTGTATAGCACTGATGATTGTGGAAAGAATTGATCAGGGAGAACTTCATGAGGTCATGGAGTTAGATGATACTGAATGAGCAAGCTAAGAGTTTGGCAGCTCAGGCATGGGGTTGGAAGAAACCCAACCACAATTATGCTTCCTAAATTCCGACTCAAAGCACGAATATCAGGACTCAACCGATATTACCTTATACCCAATTTGCATTAAGGGACAAACACTAATGTCCAATGCAATAATTGCAAAGTGTGAACTCAAGAAATTTGATATAAAATTTTTGGAACGGGTAATGGAAATAGCAAATGAGGATCCAGAATGGCTAAACAGAAAACAGGAGCTGGAACATCTACAGGATGATGGCAACGAAATGCCAAAACAATAGACCCTAACAGATGGAATGCTTTTCTATAAAGAACTCCTATATGTTCCTCGAAATGAAACTCTGCAGACAGATATTGCAAAAGGCTGTCACGACTCTAAGATTGCAGGACATTTTGGCCAAGAAAAAACTCAGGAAATTATCACCAGAGACATTTACTGGAAAGGAATTACGAACTGGATAAACGACTATTTACGATTCTGTACCGAGTACCAAAAGGTAAAGGCACCAAGACATGCACCTTTTGGGCTGTTACAATCACTATAGGTCCCATTTGCTGCTCGGGCATCTACCTCGGTAGATTTTATCATACAATTTCCCAAATCTACAGGATGCAGCCGGATCATAGTTGTAGTCGACCAGTTCACCAAAATGGCACACTTTATCGGCTTAGGTGAAATTGCGACTGTAAAGGATGTTGCGGAGGCATTCATCAAAGAAGTTTGGAAACTTCATGAGTTACCCACAGAAATCATCTTCGACATAGATGCAAAGTTTGCAGGAGAATTTTGGGAATCATTGTGCAAGAGATTAAATATCAAAAGAAAAATTGTCTACAGTGTACCACCCTCAAACTGATGGAAAAACAGAAAGAGTCAACCAAGTGCTGGGAGGCTATTTTCGAATATTTGTCAACTACGATCAGGATGATTGGTACCATCTACTACGGTTAGCCGAGTATGCATATAACAACTCGGTAACAAGCGCACATGGAATACCTCCCTTCTTTGCACACTATGGTTACCATCTGCAAACAGAATGGATGAAGGAGCGAGATGCTCAGAATCCGGGAGCTAATATGTATGCTCACTAGATGAAAGCGATAGATGAAAAAGCAAAGGAATCACTCAAGAAGACTCATGAAGGGATAAACAAGTATTATGACCACAAAGCGTGAAGTCGACCAGACTTCAAAATTGGAGACTTGGTCATGCTAAACGCAAAGAATATCCACACCAAGCGACCGTCCCAGAAGTTAGCGCCCATATTATATGGCCTGTTCAAAATTCTAGAGCAACGAAGAGACCTTGCCTACTAATTGGAAATATCAGAGCGATGGAAATTCCATCTGGTATTCCATATATCGCTACTCAAGCCATACCGAAAATCAGTTCAACATGGCCGAGAACAACCACCCCTGCCACCAGAAGAGGTTGAAGGTGACCTAGAATGTGAGGTGGAGAAAATTATTAAGAGTGAAATAATCTCTTATGAGTGAAGATTCAGAGGACATTCACAAGCGATCCAAGAACTTCGATACTTTGTCAAGTGGAAAGGATGTTCCGAAGATGAGAACACCAGGGAACCACTAGAGCACTTACAGCATGCTCAGAAATTAGTAGAGGATTTTCATAGGGAAAATCCGGAAATGCCAAAGTTGGACTAAGTAGTATCTACAGAAAGGTTTTTCCTGCTGTAGCCAAGTTATCGCAGAAGGTTTTTTAACCCTACTGGAAGGAGTACTAAGTGGAAGAATTGCTTCGAGATGAACATTAGGAAGGGGAAGCTGATGTTACACATATGGAATATGGTACTAGACTTTCGAGTCTAAAGATGTGATGGTATATAGCGCTGGCAGGCGACTATATTGACTACGACCCACACTGGCAAGAAGTAGGATCGTATCCTGAACTACTTAGCCTCGGTGAAAGATGATAGAGTAATTTATCCAAGTGGATCTATTACGTATTCTGCATTCTTGATAATACGAATGCATCTGTACATGAGTGCATATATGCAGAATGACGGCCATTCAGACTAATCACCTGGTATTCCATATGATGTTCGCCAATGGGCGTCATCAACTTGAACTTAGATCTTTCAGCAAAGAGATTAAAGGCTATCTACTGGTGGAGTGCTTGACACCCTCAGAGAAATAAACTGTCTGGGGTATCATTTACTGTAATGGGGTCATGCATCATCAGGGTCTAACTGTGTTCGCACTTTTAAAGACCATGGCCACAGTCTCTTAGGATACTTCTTTATATGGCTAATACAAGTACTAGGAAAAAGTGTATTAATAGTTAGCTATCCCCCTGTAGTTAAGGGATCATCAAGCAACGGAGAAGAGATCTTACCAATATATTAAGTTAACAAGTTATAAAACCTTCTAGAAACTTTTATCTTTTATCACACCTTTAACCGCACTTTCCTGACTGTTGTCTGATTTTCTCGATACGAGCACGGCCTAGACAATTCAACAGTACCGAATTGGCTACCCTGTAACAGATATGTTTTAGTAGTTATAATTGGGTTTGGCATATTGTACAGTTGGCTTGTAGGAGTCAACTGATAGATTTCATAGAATGAATCAATATGAGTCATTCCAAGATTCCGACTTAGAGGTATGAGTTACTAGGGATAGGGTAAAGGGAAAAGTGCCTATATAATTACCTCTAGGCGGCCAGTGGTTAGGACTATTTATGCAAGTATCTAATTCTGATATATACAATTACTTTACTTCTTAACACACGTGTCACTAGCGCTGTTGTGCAATAGGAACTATCAGGTTTGGCTATCAAAATAATGTAGGCATTGGTGTGAGAATAATAGTTTATCATTTCTCAGTACTACTAGCTGAATTGTTATATTCTCTTAGGGCTAAGATTAGAGTCACAATTATACTTTATGTTTCGACAGTGAAGGGAGATTAAGGACAACACACTTATTATTATAATATCTATAGATAAGTAGAAACCTGTTGCAAACCAGCTGACAAGAATAGGATTGTAACATTTAGTTGAATAACCTAAGAACATCAATGTTAAGTGTAGTCGATTCTAAGGGCAAGCAAATCTGACTTGGCTTATAATCTGGAATTGAATTCTACTATGTTTGTACTATTACTACTGACTTGATGTTGGTTATTACTTATTTAGGTTTATACCTGATAAGCGCATATATTTGGTTGTCCCTTCCTACTTGGTTATGACTTCCTAACTGGTTATTTTTTTCTTGTTTCGCTTATCATTATCCTCTGCATACTTCTAGCCATTTGGATATTATCATCCTCCTTCTAGACCTAGTAGATTTGTATAGTGTTAGCGATCGTTTATTCCTCCTTATTTGGATTCTATTACTTGTTTTGTTAGCTCTATCCTGTCACTTTTAAATCCTCTGATTTCGGATTATGGTTACCTTATTATGCTGCCTCTGTTAGCCAGTTTTTTGGACAGGATGTTTGCAATTTTTGTTAAGATTTCCTAGCTACAATCCTTTTCTATTTAAAGAGCCTGCAATCCCTTATGGATTCAGACTCAAAAGCCTCAATAGACTGTCATCTTTAATACTTCCAGTTGAAAGCTCAATCTATTAGTTCGATACCTATTACATTATCTATTGAAGACATATCCATCGACGCTTCTGCCCCTATCCTAATAGTATCTTCAGAGTACCTTTGGGATTCTCGAGAGACTTGGAAGTAGGTTACATTTTTGACCTAAACTCAGGTATTCATTTGATCTTCGGCAGAGGACCGATGACCCTTCGCTTACCTTGACCCTGTAGTACTACTACACCTCCCTGTTTCTGAGAAGGCCTGGAGCGAACTCCTGGTGAGACCAACTCACCCTAGCTAGCAACCATTTTACATCCCATGGATACCAGAAGGCACTTCTCAAGAGGATCGGTAGCATCCTTCTCAAGACTGCAAAGCCAAGTGCCAGTACCCCCACCTGAACCGGCATTTGAGGACTCAGAACTATTTTAAGTAGATAGCAGCAGCAGCGAAAATGAGGACTAAGACCAAGCCCAACCTCCACACTAAGCCCAAGACCAACACCAAGACCAAGCCCACGAACAGCTACACCAAGAAGTCCAATCCAAGAAAGATCCAAGCTCAGAATTAGAATCAGATACCAGTTCTGAGAGCGCTTCAGGACCAGCACCCCCTGCTTCACAACCTAGACCACCTAGTCTTCCAACAGAACTATGAGCACTAAGCCCTGCACTTGCCGATTTACCAAGTCCACCAAGACTATCTAGTCCACCAAGTCAACTAAGCAATCCAAGCCCTGCACCTATCGCCATGTCAGTCCCCCCAGAGGGAAATAATCGTTCTAAATGGCCTACACCATTTACATTTATAGGAGATAGGAAAAGATCGAGACCCATTGAGAATCAACTCCTGGTTCAACACAGTCTATCGATACATCGCCAGCTTTGACATAACTGACGATGCCTCTAAAGATCTGCAATACTATGCAGCCTATTGCAGAGAGAAAGCCCTCGATAAATTTACCCAATATGCAGTATCTGAAGGAGACTATACAGTTGCGGAACTCAAACAGAAATTGAATGCCTACGTCCTTCCTTCCACATCCACAGATACCAACTATGAACAGTGGAAATAAATTAAGCAAACTACTGGCGGAAAAACAGAACAGATTAGCGACACAGTAATCAGACTTGAAACCTGGAGACAGTCTCGACCCAGGAACAATTTCAGACTATTTAGTGAAGTAGAGACTCCTAGATACAATGGATATCAAGCTCAAGTGAGAAGTGAAACCCCATATCACTTCAGATACCTCCTTTGACCATCTAGTAGAGATAGTAGAAAAGCCAGATGAAATTGCCCACTCTACAGGACTATATTGATATTGTCAAGGAAATACAACTTCTAATGTAGTTTCCCAACAAGCACCCAAGAGCTCCCAGAATAACACCCAGCGAAATCAAGCAAGGTTCTCCAATAATACCTCCCAGCATTCAAGAGCATCCCAGACTGGGAAGCATCGGAACAGGAAAGATAATAATGTTTAGTATTGTGGAAAATATGGGCACTACTCCGATAACTGCTTTGAGAAGAAGAAGCATAGGAGCACCCAGCAGTGAGGAAATGGAGGCCCTTGCGCATTCTGGAGACCCCAGAATTTCAGGAGAATATACCTCACCCTGGAAGATGATTCCTATGTGAAGGGTTTAGTCCCACTTACCACAAACTATGCAGGACCTAGTGGAACTCAAACCCAAGCACTTGTAGCATACATTACAGTCAATGGCTACAAAGCAAAGGCACTATTCGATACATGAACCACAGGAGACAACTTGATATCAGGAGAGTTTGTGACTACCCACTAAATCCCTACCTGAGACCTCACAACTCCTATCAACCTGAAGATGGCAGTTAAAGGATCACCCTTAGCAATCAACTATGTAACAAAACCTGTCATGCAGATTGACAAGGAAAGCAGTGATATCTCTGAAGTGCTAGTCTGTTCCCTGGGCAACTATGATTTCTTCCTAGCAATGCCTTACCTTACTTCACACCCTGCTGTATTTGATTGTGGAAAATCTATTATCACCTTCCCTGACAAATGCATCACCTTGACCTCCAAGAGAGTAACACATGCACGATTTTCAGCCATGAATCAAGCTGATGCCTCAGACTTCATTTGCAAGTTTCCTATATTATTCCTTGGCAAGAAGACAGCAGAATTACCACCCTTCAGGGATGTCAACCATCACATCCAGATGAAAGACAATTTGGGACCATAATTTGAGATTCATCCTATTCCGAAATAAGATCATACCATACAAAGCACTAATCGAAGACTGGAAACTAAAATTGAATCATTTATCCAAGCGAGGTACAGAACCTAGTCAACATATTTCTAAAGTTGAAACCCAATGGCGAAAGAAGACTGCTTGAAGACCTTGTACCCTGGAATCATATTACTATCAAGGATCATGGAGTGATTCTCAACCAAGCCATGATTATCACAGCTGTTGCTAAAACAAACTTCAGATCTATCATAGACCTTGCAAATTGGTACTTCCAAATTCGAGGTCTCACCAGCCATGAGAAATACAACACCATCAAGATACCCTTTAGATTCTTTGGATGCAGAGTAAAGCTACAAGGAGATGCCAACACCCCTGCTACAGCTATGAGAATTATGGAGTTTGTCCTAGATAGATTTATTGGAAGGTTCGTTTGGGCATACATGGATGTCATTACCATCTACTCAGAAACAGCTGAGGAGTATATTTTGCACATCAGATAAGTATTACGAAGACTGAAGCAGCACGATATCAAACAATCGCCAATCAAGTGCAAATTCATTGCAACCAAATTCTCACTCCTAGGATATGTTATAGATAAGAGTGGAGTTCATGCAAATCCTGAAAAAGTTCCTTCTATCTAAGACTAGCCCACATCAAAATTGATAGAAGATGTTCTAACCTTCATTGAAGTTGTGATATATCATGCACAATTCTTCCCACACCTTGCCTCCAGTACTGCCCCCCTCTCGAACCTAATTTCCCCAGAAGTGTTTGAATACCCACTCCTACATGAAGAAGCCTTCAAACAGGTTATGCGCTTAGCTAAAGAGACAATTCCGCCCTGCACCATCTCATATGAGACATCAGCTGATCCAATATACCTTTTCACTAACACTTCTAAAGTTTGATCTGGAGTTGGATTGGTGAAGGACCCTCACCTGAGAAAGCATACCCTGCCGTATTCCACAGCAGAAAGTTTGCTACAAGTCAGCTTTACTATCCTGTTTATCAATTGGAACTTTTGGCGATTGTGGATACCATTCAGGGATTCCACCCGCTTCTATATGGTCCCAAGTTCACCCTTGTGTCTGATAACAAGGTACAATCCCTTTTCCTGAAATAGATTGACCTCCCTTACCACCAAACCAGATGGCGCATATTCATGCAGTCTTATGATTGCGATATTATACATCGACCTTGCAAAGATAATGTCCTTGCAGATTACCTATCAAGGATCTATGAAGACACCCTAGCTGATGAAGTTCAAATATTCGAAGACCTAACAGAGAAGAAGATAACAAAGACCCCCTACTTTGCCATGAATACTGTATCAAGACACTACCTCAATATCACCCATGCCCAATACCTTCTACTGCTCTCACTCTTCAAGTACCCTCTCATATTCTTACTCCGGAACATTACTCGATATGGAATTCACATCCTGGTATCAGCTCAAACTCCCCCAGCTCTCTAGAAGTGAGTCACTACTCAGATTCTGTTAAATAGGACATCGATAAAGCAGCAGATACCCTCACGCTCGCAACCAATGCGATTCAAGGTTGCGAAATCCACAAGACCTCCTATCACCACAACCCTCGAGGGCCATCACAAGCAACAGTACTAAGTGAACGAGCTAAAGCTCAACTGTCAGGCATTGCAGCGAGATTTAACAATCCTTTAGGAGATATAGACCAACCACAACATCGAGATACTATCACCAACAGCTTTAAACGAATCCATGATTTTATCCCCCAATTGGATTCCCTTAGACTCACTAGCTCTGGAAATATCGCCCTTTGCATCACTGCTCTTGTACCTTTCCCTCAACCCACAAAAGCACCTCCTTGACTGCCTGTCCATGAACTGAACCGAGTTCTTGAATCTAATAAACCCAGATCAATGTACTGGAGTTCCTGTGTCTTGGACGAATGCCAAACCCCAATAAACAAAAAGAATACACTATACTTTCACTGAGGATCTTGCGATATTCCAGGACCATTGCCTCTCTACTCTTCCTCCAACTTTGTCTCCCCTCATCATCCCCAGGGCAGAGCAAAGTACAGATGGGCTGTTCCGCCTCCCCTCCAGGATGATGAGGGCTATCCAGTCTTTCATACAGTTATTGATAAGGAAAAACAAAGAGAAATGCTGGATATCGACCAAGGATGGGATCTTCCCACCCCTGAGGAACTTGTTGATTATGAAGATTGCTTCCTTGACCAACCCTCTTCCCAGCTTGACCTTCGTGCTTTTCAGCTGACCAACTACAGAAAGCAAAGTGGTACTCCAGCATTCGAAAGGCTACCCCAAATGACACTCTCATATAGGTAGTTACCAAGGCTATCAACAACCCTGACTTGTTCTTCTATGAAAGAGTACTTGTCAGCAAGGGGAAGGATGACAGTAGAGACTGTCCTTAAGTCCCATATGAAGCAAGCTATAGAGGTGCTAACATTAGGAGCGAAATTGTGCTCATTACCAATGAACAAATGACATATATGGGTTGGCACAAATGATTTGAATAAGCTTCAAGACACTTCTACTGACTTTCCATGAGGAACTATTTTAAAGATTATGTCTGCAGATGCCACCTTTGCCAGCTCAACAACAACCTAGTACAGTCCCTGAAGGATCAGTCACCTCCCTCTATCTCCCCAGACAGCCATTCTCGTCTATTGCATTTGACTTTGAAGAAGCCTTCTCTAGCGATTCCAAGCTTGAACTCATCATGGTTGTCTTGGATTGATTCAGTGGCTTTATCTACCTCATACCAGTCTCTCAGAAAATTACAGCTATCGAGACAGCACATACCATCATTGACGAATCTTCCATATTCCTGGTTTCCCTACCTCCCTAGTCTCTGAGTAAGACTCCTAGTTTACCTGACGCTTTTGGACTCAACTTCTAGCAAATCTCAATGATGATCTCAATATAGCTACAGCATACTATTATCAAACAAATTGATAGACTAAGTGCTGAATCAGAACTGTTTGCTAATGCCTTAGGAACTATGTTAATCATAAAGGAGGCAAGCAGGTTCGCCACCTACATGATGTCCAAACTGGAAGTAATGCAGCTTTCAGCGATAGCTGTTGTGGGGTAGCCAATTCTGTAATGCTGAATTGCCTTGGCCGTGCTTGGATCGGGAGGGTAGGAGAACTGTCAGCAAAGCTCCTGTGAAAATAAAGATAAAGGGTAAGTTAAGAAAGTTCTTGAAAGCTTTAAAGTTGTTTTAACTAATAACTGAATATATTGTTAAGGTCTCTTCTCCATTGCTTGATGATCCCTTAACTATAGGGAACTGCTAGCTATTTATACAATTCTCCCAGTACTTATGTTACCCATATATATGAAGTATCCTTAGATATCAGGCCAGGGTTATGGTAAGTGGAAACCCAGTTTGACCCTGAAAATGTATGCCCTGCTCGGTCAAATGATCCCGGAACTATTTAGTATTCTGAGGGTGTCAAGTACTCCACTAGTAAATAGCCTTCGATTCATTTGCCAAATGAACTACGTTCAAGTAGATGTAGCCTAGTTGCAAACATCTTACGGAATACCAGTTGGTCAGTCTGGATGGCTGTCTTTTCTGCATATATGCACTCAAGTGCATATGCATGCGGATTATCAAGAGTCATAGTACTCCGTACATTACAGTCTAGATCTTTCACCCAGGCTGAGCAGCTCTGCTATGGACACTACTTCTTGCCAGCATGAGTTGTAGTTATATAGTAACCTCCCAGTTCTATATACTATCACATCAACTAATTTGTACCATTTCCCATATGTTTAACAATAGCACACAACTCTCACCCTTCGAAATCACCTATGGCAGATTACCAAACCTGCTCACCAGCATTAGAGTTCGCCCCATGTCATTACCAGCTGGAGACGAGATTGCTTCCCATATCATGAGCAACCAGCAACTCGCCAGAGATGGACTTATGACGGCCTGAGTACCCCAAACTATCCTCGGTGAAAACAGAAGAAAGGATGGACACCCAATCATCCCTAATGAAACTCAAGTTATTCTTAAGTCAACACCCTATTTCCTTAAGGTTGGACAAAACTACAAGCTAGTTGGACCTTAGTTAGGACCATTCTCAGTGAGTGAAGGACCAGACACACACAACAACTACAAACTCATACTTCCTAGAGTGATAGCAGGAATTCATCAATGGATCAATCACAGCCATCATCGCATATAACAAACACTAAACCCTTAGCCTTCCCAAGAAAACCTGAACCCATAATCAAAGAGCCTGTCACCATCAATGGCAGTGGACAGGAGCAACAGGGAATCCAAAAGATACTCAAAGATCGATTCTATTGTATCAAGAGACGGTTTTTGATCCATTGGAAAGGATATTAATAAATCGAAGCACCATGGGAACCACCTTACAACCTAGAAGGTGCCAGCACCCTCAACTGATCCTACTGGTTGGATACCTATTATGAATCTATACCTTTTAGACTCCCTTGGTCCCATGGCGAGACCTTCTCTGCCTGGACACTTCTGTAACAGGCGGTAGCCTGTGTGAAGGGTTATACAATAGAGCTCAAGCGGTAGCCTGCTATCACTATAGTGTGTAAGGGAGACCTGCTGAGAGGCAAAGACAACAGGAGTACAATAGAATGGTTTATAGAGCGAAGGAGAACAATAGATTCGCCGTTCAACCAAGTGTATTCACTGTCTAGGCATCTGTCTGAAGTTTGATATCTTGTGCTAGCCAGTAGACCACTATTAAATACATGAAAAATTCCTGCAAAAGCTGAGGCTCTGGAAACGCCCAGTCACTATTATTACCAGTGAGTGTATAGCTACCAGAATCCTGTGGCCCTGCTGGAGTCCAGGAAAGCCTGGGGCATTCCCACAACACTGCCTCTATCCTACTGCCAGTATACAGGACCTGTTCCTTCCCTTGGAACTCCTGGGGCACAATCCTGATGATCCTCTGGCTCCAAAGCATACAGTAATCAGTGCGCCAGAATCTAGAGATTCCGGTAGGAAAATCAAATACAAAAGAAATCAAATCAAATCAATGTAATCTGACAAAGAAAAGTGAAACGAGAGTGGTAATATGGGTATCAGAACTGTACACATGTTACATTCCCCAAATCTGAACAAAACCTATCTTCAGCTAAGGCCATAGGCCTCATCACTGCCCTCCCAAGGCCAGAGCATAGTATCATCATCAGTGTTGAAGTAGCTATCATCAGAGCATGCAGAATCATATTCTTCATCGTTTTAGGGCTGCCAGATATCATTAAGTACTATTGTTCTAGTGCAAGGAATTGTAGAGACTTCTATAGACTTCCAAGAGGTCCTGACATAGTGGGTAGTGATCTTAGGCATCGGCTCTGTACTCTGGTTTTCTTTCTAATATTCCGCTATTATTTCCCTTGACTTCTCCAGGTTCTCGATAGGTTACCAAGAGTCATCAGTCCTTTCATACCCTTTTCCAGTATACCAGGAACTTGACTCTGTTGTTCTCTAGGCGATAATCTAGTATCTCGTCTGATTCCCTTTCTTCTGTATACTTGATGAGTATAGGGGCCGGCCTATCCATCCTCCTGGATGCAAATCTAATGGGATCGTTTTCATGGTATTCCTTGTGGCATGAGATGTGAAAGTATGGCTTCTGTCACTCCATTCTCTTAGGCAATTCAAGCTTATAGTTATCGCTACTAGAGTCATACTCTATGACCTTAAAGGGTCCAAAGCAGTGTTGCTCTAGCTTCTTAGATTGTCTTGGGCGAAGGTGTAAGGGCGTCCTCTAACAAGAACTCTGGTGCCAATGTTGAATGGTATTCAATAGGGGTTCCTCTTTTTATATGCCCGTACAGTCTGCCGGAATGTAGCATGCTTTCTGGCCATTTCAACATCTATCCTGGTGGCTTCTTAGGCATTTATTATCTCGTCCGCTGCTGCTACTTTGCTGGCGGATCTGAGGACAGAATTGAAGAGCTTACAAGGGGGTCCATAGTGTACTAGGTATGGGGATATTTCTAAGGATTCATGGGGGGCGTCATTCCTGGCAGTTGCTATCATTGGGAGGGCTTTGGAACAGTTGTTCAGTCTTTTGTTGATGAAGTTCCTCATCATCTGTTTAAGGATGCAAATCTGGCTCTGTACCTGGCCATTAGTTTGGTGGTGGTATTGAGTTGCCATCCAGACCTGGATTCCCATTGACTTCATCATCTGAGACGAGAACTTAGTGGTAAAGCGGGAGTCTTGGTCGAGTACTATGCTTAGGGGATGTCCATGAACATCAAATATCGTCTTCTGGAGCTTCCTGAATACTTTTCAGAGGTGTCAGAGTCCTAAAGTGGGATAAGATGAGTGTATGAGGTAAAGCGATCGATAATAACCATAATAGTTGTATAGTTGTTTGATTTATTGAAGGGGCCAATAAAATCATTGCATGGGATTAGTAGGCTTTGTCAGATGCTGGTAGGGCTAGAGATCTACCTGCCAGAAGTGTGTTGGGCTCCTTATTGATCAGGCATTGATCACAAGAGCTGCAGTAGGTTATAAAGTCCTGGCGCATCTGAGGCAACCAGAAAAAACAAGGGGCGTACTTGTAGGACTTGTGAGCTGACAAATTTCCTAGGCCTTCACGAACTGTTTTAAGGATGAAATCAGAAAGGGATACTACCCTTGTTAAGGGTCCCATAGGGATATAGATGTTAGAATAGCCGTTGGTATTATCAGCTATGAGGAGGCTATCCTGGATTGAATAGTGTAGTTTGTCAGTGGTCTCTAGGACTCGCAGGGAAAGAGAGTCATTCTGGGGGTCTTCAATGACAGTGAGGCAGAATTTTCCTATGAGGGATGAGTGGAGGGTACCAAGTAAGGTCTGGGCCTTATCAGTTTCTGCTGAGTTGCAGAAAGTTTCAGGATCATTATAGAGGGGTCTAGAAGCTGGCGAAGCTGAGGAAGCCAGAGGTGGAGAAGCTGGAGTTAACATATTTGCAAGTCTGAGTTATTTGTTTCCTGGTGAGGGTAAGGACAGAGGATATTTTTTGATGGAGGGGGGCTATTATTCATTGTGGTATCTGATGTAGCATGTGCTCTCTTTGATTGCTTTCGCTTTGCAGGGTCCGTGGGGAAATATCCATAGGCTTCTTTGCTGTCTCTGTGTGTAAAGCACTGGTCATCATAGCAAGCAGTAGAAGTAAGCGCTGAATGACTTCGTTCTTCTTTAGTCTGGTGAAGGTTCAAGGTAGTATTGTGTCCCGAAGAGTTGCCTGCCTGGATGCTGCTATCGTTGCTGCGAGGGCTATTCTCGTACTTTTACGAGCGAGTGACTGCATTGGCTGCTATCTCTTTACTTGCTAGGTAGTCTGGGGAGGAGCGATAGATAGATTCGCGAGTATTGAGGGATAGAGAGTGTTGTGTTTCTTCAATGATTTCCATTTCGCTGTTGGAATCTAGGCTATAGTATGAGGAAGAAGAGTAGGTAGTTTGTATATGATTGGAGTTGTAGTTCTGAGAACTGAATTTTCAGAGGTAGGGTCCTGTAGTATTATATGTTCAGGCCCTGTATTAGTTTCATGAACTCTGGATAGAGAGTCTGCCAGAAAATTCGAAGTTACAAGCATGTATTCTATTTTAAAATCAAAGCGGCTAAGATGCATTATCCATCTTTGCTGCCGGTCACAGAGGTTATTCTGTATCATGAGCTTGGTAAGACTATCATGGTCGGACACTATAGTAACTTTGTGTGAGACAACAGGTGCGCGAAGGGTTGTACAGCCTCAACTATTACAAGCACTTGCTGTTAGTGCGTGGCGTAGTTACTCAGAGAGGTTGACAGTTTCCAGGATTGGAATGCTGCCGGTCTGGCTGTATCTCTAGTTGGTCCTTGGTTTATCCAAGCGCCACTGCCGGTAGGAGATGTATCGGTGAATAGCCAGATTGGTTCTGGGTTGGTATAGTCAATAGGTCCAAGAACCTGATGATTTTTCGCCACCTTTTTAACTGGCTGAAAGGCTGCTTCCTGCAGGTCTGTCGATATCCAGTCGGCATCCCCAGTAAGCTCTATATGTGGTGCAGTGATGGTGGTGATGTGTGGTAGGAACTGGGAGATATAATTAACCATCCTGCTTCAGCGCTAAAGCGATGAAGCTCCTTTCTGTTCTGAGGTCTTGTCTAGTCCTCTACGCTTCTTATGTTCTCTGGTGCTGGATGAATGTCTTGATTATCGATCAGGTGTCTTAGGATATCAAGCTTTTCTGGAAAGAAAACACGCTTCTTTGGGTTAGCATATAGCTGCTCTTTCTCCACCTTCTTGCAAATAGCTTTAATATGCTTGATATGGTCTTGATGTGTATCGCTATATATTAGGATATCGTCAATGTATACCCTTACAAAGACTCCTAACTCTTCTTATTGTTTATCTTCCATGACTCTCATGAAGGTTCCTGGCGCATTTGTGTCTCCTTGTACCCTTACTTTACAGGCCAAGCCTCCAAAGGGTGTCTTGATAGCATTATACTTCTCATCCTCAAGCTCAACCATGGTCTGAAAGTAGACATCGCTGAGGACTATCTTGCATCATAATTTGGCTCTACCCTCTGTGTAACGCCTCCCTGGGTGTATCAGCCACCAAAGGGATGCGTCGCGGTAAGGTATAACGATAACTAACTGTTACGGGGTAGCCAATTCGGTACTGTTGAATTGACTAGGCCGTGCTCGTATCGAGAAAATCAGAGAACTGTCAGGCAAGCTCGGTAAAAGTATGTTTTAAGATAAAAGGGTTCTCGCAGGTGAATAACTGAATATATTGTTAAGGTCTCTTCTCCATTGCTTGATGATCCCTTAACTACGGGGTTTGATTTGTTTTTTGATTATCTGATATATTCGCTGTTAGCATACAGGAACCTGCATTGAGCGCTAGCTATGGCATAAACAAAACTTTAATTCCAAACGTGCAAACCAAAAGAAATAACCGCACATGTTCTCCCCTAGTGATGACCATACCGTCACCGCGCCCAGCAATGGCGACTAATGCAAAAAGCATAGATTGAAATGATACCAAAAGAAATCATAACCGAAAGGAAAGATATAAATATATAAAAGGAAAGTCAAACCGCGCAGTCTGAGTCATAGTCGGAGGAGGAGGAGGCTACAGTAGCAAAAACTGCTGGCATGGTGGGCGGGAAGTTTATGCGAGTGGTGCAGAGGTATGAGGCAAGACCAAGGATCTTGTCCAGGTCGGCCCAAAGTGGAGAGCCATGGTCCATCGTAGACAGCTTCGGAAGGTAAAGCCGGCGTTCTCGGGACTTGGAGGGGCAGTGGAGAATTGCATGCTCAAAGGTTTCGTCCTCTGAGTCGCAAGAAGGGCAGGTGGGAGAGCGATCAGCATCGTTCCATGAGGGTTGCGCAGCATGATAGCTCTTGCCAGCACGCATTTGGTGGATTCGCCCAGCTTTGAAGCAGTCGAGGCCCATGAAGGCGTATGGGCGTAGGGACGGCTTGTACTGGTAGTAAGGAGGGGGTGGGGACATGAGTGTCCAATCGGTGAGAAGGTCCATTCTGCACTCCTCCTTCATCAATCTGTAGGAGACAGAACCTAGGATCAAAGGAGGGGGGGCTCAGACAGTGCCTGGTAGGAGGTGTGAGTTTATCAGTGGGAGTTTGAAACCGTCCGGTGCCACCTTGACCAAGAGGAAGCACATTGCATCGATTGGGAGGTGAGAGCGGACGGCGGGTATGAGCCTTGGTTGGTTCCAGCGGAGGGGGATGTAGTTGGCCCTAAGGCCACGAAGGAGGTGGCGGGAGGAGTCTCCTGCCCTAAAATTGAAGTAGGATGGAAATGATTGGGGCAGCCGGGCTGCGGCTGGGTTGATCTCGGGAGGGGAACAGGCCAACCGTAATGCGGCCATCGTCCGGCGATGGGGAAGGAGCGAGTTGAGAGGGGGAAGGCAAGCCTCGCAGGGAAGGATAGATACAGGAGTCGATGAGAAGCAGTTAGTGACCCATCGTTGGACCTTGCTCCAAAAGACCTCCATCTTACCCATCATCGCAGCGTTGGGGACGAGCAGGTCAGTTCCGTAGGTGAGGGGCGGTATCGGCAGGACCATGGCTAGTCTCC
Organism: Tuber calosporum; assembly: GCA_003316355.1. NCBI lineage: Eukaryota > Fungi > Ascomycota > Pezizomycetes > Pezizales > Tuberaceae > Tuber > Tuber calosporum. The sequence goes on from QFET01001681.1 coordinate 25,807, forward strand.
GGTTCAGATAGGGGACTATGCCTATGCCAGGAGGAGAGAGTTGCCTGATGAGGCCAAAGGCCCCCTGAGCGAGGGCAAGTCTCTAAAGGAAGTGGGTGGAGGTTTCCATCGAAGGTGGGAACCAGTATCCTAGCCAGTGTACTATGGAAGAGGGGTTGAAGAGACTCCCATCGAGAGAGACCGGGGCCAGTGAAGGGGGAGAGCGATCCCTTAGAGTTCGCCAGTGGATGAGTTCGGTTTTGGGGATGGAGAAGGCGACTCCAAGTGGGGTAGCCTTCCTGCATAGGCGGGTGTAGAAGTGTTGAAGAAGCTGCGTGTTCCTCTGGTATGACCCAGACCCAACAGTGACAGTAAAATCATAAACATAAGAAAACATAATCCCCTTTGGGATAGACAAGTGTAGGGAAGAAACATAAATTAAAAATAACAAAGGAGGGATAGGAGAGCCCTGGGGGGCACCCACTTGAACAGGTAAGAAAATATTAGGGGAGCCTTGATAAAATAAGCGGCATTTGCGGTCAGTCAAAAAGGAACGAACCCAAGAAACCATGTAAGGAGATACGCCTTTGGCGCGAAGTAGGGAGGATAAACAGGTAGAGGAAATATTATCAAAGCCTCCTTTGATATCAAGGAAGAGGGTAGAGGTCTTGAGGCCTGCCTGTTGCAGCAGGCGGACCTCGTGAGTGAGGGCAGCACATGCGTCAAAGGTGCTGAGGCTGGAGAGCGAGCCACATTGGTTAGGGTGGATTAGGCCAACGGTGCGGGCCATTAGCGAAAGGCAGGTTGCCATTATCCTTTCCAGGATCTTGGAAATAGTTTCCAGGAGGACAATGACTCGGAAGAAGGAGGGGGAGTTATAATCAGATTTGCCAGGCTTGGAGAGGACAATGACATTGGCTCTTTTAAGGGAGGGGGGGTGGAAG
>QFET01001684.1:0-31084 GCA_003316355.1 Tuber calosporum
GGGAGTCTCTTCCACCCTTCTTCCATAGTCCGCTGGCTTGGGTACTGGTTCTCACCCTCAATGGAAACCTCCACCCACTTCCTCAAGAGACTAGCCCTCGCTCAGGGGGCCTTTGCCCTCATCAGGCAACTCTCCCCTCCTGGCATAGGCATAGTGCCCTACCTGAACCGCAGACTGGCCATGGGCCTGCTGCTACGAATCCTCACCTACGGAGCTGACTTCCTCGTCCCCAATGCTTCAATGATGGGTAAGATGGAGGTCTTTTGGAGCAAGGTCCAACGATGGGACACTAACTGCTTCTCATCGACTCCTGTATCTATCCTTCCCTGTGAGGCTTGCCTCCCCCCTCTCAACTCGCTCCTCCCCCATCGCCGGAGGATGGCCGCACTAAGGTTGGCCTGTTCCCCTCCCGAGATCAACCCAGCCGCAGCCCGGCTGCCCCCATCATTTCCATCCTACTCCAATTTTAGGGCAGAGCACTCCTCCCGCCACCTCCTTCGAGACCTTAGGGCCAACTACATCCCCCTCCGCTGGAACCAACCAAGACCCATACCCGCTATCCACTCTCACCTCCCAATCGATGCAATGTGCTACCTCTTAGTCAAGGTGACAGCGGACGGGTTCAAACTCCCACAGATAAACTTACACCTTCTGCCGGGCACTGTCCTAGCCCCCCCTCCTCCGATCCCAGGTGCTGTCTCCTACAAATTGATGAAGGAGGAGTGCAGAAAGGATCTCCTCACTGATTAGAGACTCCTGTCTCCACCCCCTCCTTACTACCAGTACAAGCCGTCCCTACGCCCACATGCCTTCGTGGGCCTCGACCGCTTCACAGCTGGGCGAATCCACAAAATGTGCGCTGGCAAGAGCTATCTTGCTGCGCAACCCTCATGGAACGATGCTGATCACTCTCCCACCTGCCCTTCCTGCGACTCAGAGGACGACACCTTCGAGCACGCAATTCTCCACTGCCCCTCCAAGTCCTGAGAACGCCAGCTTTACCTTCCGAAGCTGTCTACGATGGACCACGGGTCCCCACTCCGGGCCGACCTGGACACGATCCCTGGTCTTGCCTCATACATCCGTGCCACACGCACTAATTTCCCGCCCACCATGCCAGCAGTTTTTGCTACTGCAGCCTCCTCCTCCTCCGACTATGACTCAGACTGAGCGGTTTGATTTTCCTCTTATATTTATATCTTTCCTGTCGGTTATGATTTCTTTTGGGGTCTTTTCATTCTATACTTTTTGAATTAGTCGCCATTGCTGGGCGCGGTGACGGTATGGTCATTACTAGGGGAGAACTTATGCGGTTATTTCCTTTGTTTTGCACGTTTGGAATTAACGTTTCGTTTATGCCATAGCTAGCGCTCTATGCAGGTTCCTGTACGTTAACAGCGAATATATGAGATAATCAAAAAAAAAAAAAAAAAAAAATCAACCCCATAGTTAAAGGATCATCAAGCTACGGAGAAGAGACCTTAACAATATATTGACATTTAATTCAAATTCAAATTCACTTTCTAATTCAGTCTTCAAGAACCTTTTATCTTTTATCATACTTTTTACCATGCTTTCCTGACAGTTCTCCTAATTCTCGATACGAGCACAGTCTACACATTTCAACAGGACCGAATTGGCTACCCCGTAACACAGAGGAGTCAGGAGACCAGAGGAGCCATAGGCAAGTGGAGTCAGAAGATAAGAGGAGCCAGGATACAAGAGGAACTTGTGAGTGCTGCAAGAGTTTTAGAGGATGTAAATAGTTAGAAAGGTAGAGGAGCTTAGCAAGATGAGAGGTTCCTGGAGACCTGAAATGATTCGAAAGACAAGGTGAGTGTAAGAAAACTGCTGGAGGTTAGAGACTGCAGGAGGTTGAATGGGACATGGGAGTATGGAAGGACCAAAGGGGCTTAGAGGGAAGAGAGGTGCTAAGAAGTACCAGATGAGCTTAGCGGGACCAGAGGAGGTTGGAGGATAGGCGGAAATCAGTTAGACTCACAATTGACTTAGATATGAAGTTACTAATTTGGAGTTCTTGTAAGACAAATAATAGCCTACCAGCAAATGTTGGAGATATTGCTATTACTTTTACTCCAGAGTAGGTGGTCTATCTAGGCAAAATGCTCTTCACAAATATGAACATTTCTATTGCTAGAAGGCTGTATCACAGGTGGGTTAGGGGACTTCTTTTCCCCTGTAAAAAAATTAAAAATTAAAACAAGCAATTAGGGTTGGAAAATTGCTGGCCTGTCACACTTGCTTGAACGTCACACTTGCTTTTCTCGACTATGAGTGACAGCGAAATAGGAGGGGAACCGGCTATTACTACTCCTCACAAAAATATAATTCAAGTAAGGTTTTAGTAGAAGACATGTAGTCTGCATCCTTTCTGAACATTCTATGAAGTTGTCTTATTTTTTACTCAAGTATAAGTAGTGGAAAATTCTGTGAAATAGGGCATTTTTGATACCAAATCGCTTGCACCTACTTACTTATTTGATGGCACATGTATATAATATCATATAATAGTTTTTATTTTGGCAATATTTCTGAACCTAGGGTTTGAAGCAGGCATATAAGTTAAACAAAGCAAGCTTGAAAACGACAAGGTTTATAAATATTGTAAAAGTTATAGAACAGTTAGTTAAGATTAACTACCAAAATATATCCCTACCTGTTACTTGGCAGTTGCTATTTTTGTATTATAATTTTAATCTAAAAAATAATCAAAAATTGGAAAAATTCCCAAAAGAATAAACCATATTATCAGCATCATGGTCAGGAATATTTTTTTTTTTGCAGAGTTAATTTAGATTAACTACAGGTACAATCCTACTCTTATATAAAAACATATTCCCAATTCTTGTACTTGCACACGCTCCACGCCCTGTTCTTTCCTCTCGCTTGAAAATATAACTGCATTCGGCCGCATAAAACCACTGGGATTTATGTGGCAACCATCTCTACACATCAAATTTCGCCTTTTGCTTAGGCTTCACCCATAAGCAACCCAGCACTTCCCCTGAACCAGCCTCCAACAGGGATGGCTCACAATATTGGTAGGGCCTCTAGGCCATAATCCCGCACCTCCGAGCGTGGCAACCCATATGGCGGCCGCCCTATCTCTACTGCCCCCCTTGCCCCACCTGCAGATTTGCCCAGCCTGGCCTCGTCTTCTGCATCACAGTCCCCCAGCCCCCTTGATCCTAACCTTCCCCTGCTCAGGCAGCTATATGATGAGCTTAGGCCCTCTATGGATCCAAACCCAGACCTCTTCCCTTGTCTCTGGGACTCCGACCTCCGCGACCTCTCTGTTGGTGAGACAGTTCTTATCCTCCTCCTCTTGAAGCTGATCACAGGTATCGGCGCTATCGGTACTCGCTTGGAGCGCCTCGAGGCTACCAATACCCGCAACGCCATCTCTCCCCCCACTATCCCCACCCTTCCCTTAGCCAACGTTGAAGCCTCAGTCAGAGAGCTGGCGGTCAGGGTGACTGCTGTCACCTCCTCCTGTCCCCCCCCTCTCCCAGTTCCCCCACACCCCTCCACCACTGTGAAAACCATTCGTCCTAAGCCACAAGCAACACTCAATCCCCCCACTCAGAACCAGTTTGACCTCGATATGCCCTGGGATGACACCAAGACCAAGACCTGGTATGGTGACCCCGCGGCATACGCCATCAAGCACCCACGGTCCTGGGAGGCTCTAACCTACAATCAGGGAAAGTTCCCCGACTCTTCCACTTTCCTCCATGGAGACCAGGACGCTGAGTACTCCAAAGCTCAACCCCCTGCTACCTATGCTGCTATCGCTGCTGGTCAACCAGCCAGTGGGAAAGGTAAGAACAAAGGGAAAAAACCAGCCTCGGCCGCACATGTCGCCGCGTCCAATACTGGTAGCCGGCCTGAGAAGGGGCCTACCGCATTGCCTGCTGCCGGATGTCGTTTTTTCTCCCCCAGGACCTTACCTCTGCCACACTCTGATGCCCTAACCATAGTTGCCACAGCTCCTGAGCTGGTTGCCTACGTCCTTAGGCAAGCCAACTGCCCCCACCCCCTTGCATTTACGGCCTCTGTGAACAACAGAGGGTCACTCACCCTATTTGGCTCCAATCTTTTCACTGAAGCCACCGCCTACTCTTCCTACTATGTAGCTATGGCTCTTAAGCTTAACCAGCCCTTTTTCATTGGCGAAAACCCCTTCGGCCCTTTCCGTCCGCCCCGAATGAGATACAGCTTGCCATTCACGGACTCCTCACAGCCTACCTCTCCCCTGACCAAGCACACCTCTGCACTGGCCTCTCTGAGTCGATCCGCAATGCTGTCGATGTCTCCATTTTCTCTGCCCGCTTTCTCCAACCTGACCCGGTTAAGAGGGAACTCAAGAACTCAACCTCTGTTGTTGTCACCGTCCCCCCAGCTGAGGCCATCAAATTTGGATCTTCCATCCGCCTATTTTCCCGCCCACATAAGGTGGAGAGAGCACACTCTACTAACCAATTCATGCAATGCCGCAAATACTCGAACTATGGACATCCTGCCCCTGCTTGCAAAGCTACACACTCAACCTACCCCCTCTGCGCTAACTCACATCCCAGATCCTCCCACCGCTGTCCTAACCCCACCTGCCCTCAGGGAGGCCACCTCAAAGCGGTTCCTGCCTGCTGCCCCACCAATCCCCTGCGCTGCTCTAACTGTGGTGGATCACACACTGCAACTGACCAGACTTGCCCCTCCAGACCCACCCCTTCAGTTTCACGACCTCAGTCCCCCCTCCCTCTCCCTGACACCATGGATGAAAGGGAAGATACAATTATACCCGCTGCCGCACCTGAAGCCCCCTCCACTCATCCCACCGTACCCGCCATGGACCTCACCACTCCACGTGCTCCCCCTCCTGCTGGACCTTTCCAAGCTCCCCGCCCCAGGGCCGTCAACCCTCTCCCTCACTGGGCTGACTCCTCCTCCCCTCCCCCCCCATCCTCCTCGATTAATGAGTATCCATCCAACAGGCACACCAGCTGAGATTAATCAGCCATCCCCACCCCCCCTCTTAAGCAACTTTCCATTATTCAACACAACTGCCTTGGAAGCTGGAGTGTTTTTCTTTCTCTTTTTAATAATTTCAGGTCTCTACCATCCACTCCTCAATTGCTACTCCTCCAAGATCCGCCTGTCTACAGAAACCAACCACCCAACTTCGCCGGCTTCAAGGCCTTTTACCCTCCCCACAGCCCTGGCACCCCTCCCAATATGGCTGTCTATGTCTTTACTGCGCTCATTCAGAGCTACTCCCTCCTTCCTTGCTTCTACAACTGCCCTGACTTAATGGCAGTTGATATTTTTTCACCCTCTGGGTTGTTTGACTCTAACCATGATAGGTTCAGGATATACAACCTCTACTCTACTAATGGCTCTTCCTCCAGGACCCGCACAATTACCCCAGAGGAGGCTTTCAGACCTCATTCATTCCCCACACTAGTAGTGAGTGACTTCAATATCCACCATCCCTCCTCAGACCCTCTACGCCAGATCTCCTCCCACGAATTTGTAATCTCCTCTCCATATTTCGAACTCAGTTCAGATCTAGGCTTTCACCTTCTCAACACCCCTGGGGTCTATACTCGATTCCCCTTTGACATCAGCTCACGCCCTTCTGTTCTCGACCTCGCCTTCGCGAACAAGTACCTTCTCCCATTTTTCAATACCTGGGACTCTAACCTCCAGTCCACTGGCACGGATCACCTCCCCCTAAACCTCACCTACCCCGTACAACTTCTCAAGGCTGCCCCCCCTTCTCCTGACTGGTCCAAGACTAGTTGGTACACTCTCGCCCCCCTCCTCAAAGAATTTCAGATCCCCTCCCCCCCTACATACCCCACTGACACCTCGGTTGATGAGTGGGTAACCAGGCACCTCTCCTCTCTCGCCGCCCTCCTCAAGACCCACAATCCCACCAAATGCCCCTCCGTCCATACCAAACCCTGGTGGACCCAAGAAATCTCCCACCTCAGACAGGCCGTTCATCGCACAGCTAGGGCCCATCGCCTAACTCACACGCCAGACAAATTGTCGCTCTGCCGCCAACACCGCAATGCATATTTCAAAGCCATCAAGAAGGCCAAATCCGCACATTGGAAGGAATTCCTAGCCAACGTCAACACTAATTCGGTATTGACAGCTATACACCTCACTACAGGTCGCCAACCTGAAAGGTTCCCTTCCTTTCCTGAATCAACCACTCCAGACGAAATCAACACCTCCCTCCTCTATTACTTTTTTCCTCCCAAAGCTCCTCTTCCTACCCCCTCCTTCCTACGGTATGACACTGATGCCACTCCCCTCCTCAATGAAGAAATTTCCCGCGCTCTCCGCAAATCCTCCAACACCTCATCACCAGGACCTGACCAGATCCCATATGGGATATGGAAAAGGGTGCACTCAATCAACCCCTCTATCCTAAGACAACTCCTAGGCCCCCTCCTCCCACTGGGGTACCATCCACTCCCCCTTCAAAGAGCCAATGGCCTAGTCCTCCCCAAACCAGGCAAAGCGGACTACTCCTCCCCTGCCTCCTTTCGCATTATTGTCCTCCTCTGAACGGTCTCTAGACTCCTTGAAAGGATTATGGCCTACCGGCTCGCCCTGATGGCCAGGTCAGTTGGCCTGATCAACCCCAACCAGTGTGGCTCCCTCTCTGGCCTCAGCATATTTGATGCCTGTGCTGCCCAAACCCAGGAGGTTCGCTCCTGACAACACCCCAATTTGAAAGTCTCCTCCCTCTTCCTAGACATTAAAGTCGGCTTCGATAACATATCTGCCTCTTCTCTCACTCATCTGCTACGCTCGTGAGGCATCCCAAGATACATCACCTCTTGGGTCCGCTTCTTCCTCACTGACCGAGACTGCCACCTGCTTTTTCAAGGGGCACCTGCAACCTTCTCCCCAGTTTCTGTTGGGACCCCGCAAGGCTCCCCTATCTCTCCATTGTTGTTTGTGATTTACGTTTCACGTTTACATGTTTCCATACCCCAAGGGGTTATTTTTTCCTATGTTGATGATTTTTCTGTTACTGTTTCCTCTGTCTCCTACAGAAGGAACATTCAGGTACTTCAACAGGTGTTTTCTCTACTTACCCACAGGGCAGCCAAGCTGGAGGTTTCTTTCTCAGTTCCTAAGACTGAGCTCATCCACTGGCACACACCCAAAGATCGCTCCTCCATCTCCTCCTCACAAATTGGGCTCATTGGGTCTTTCTTCCCCCCTTCTGGATCAGTATGCTGGCTAGGCTACTGGTTCATACCTACCATGGAAACTACAACCCACTTCCTCAAAAGGATCGCCTTCGCCCAAGCAGCTTTCTCGATAATCAAACAACTCTCACCACCTGGAGTAGGCCTCTCGCCCTACATGGCAAGGAAACTCGCCTCAGGCCTGGTCCTCCCTATCCTCACTTATGTTCCTAACCTGCTCTCTCCCTCTCAGGTCAGCATGGACAAGATGACCACGCTTTGGAACAGAGTACTCCGCTTGGTCACCAACTGCTTCTCCTCCACCCCAATCTCCATACTAAACTGTGAAGCCTAACTGGCTCCCATCTCCTCCCTACTTCCACATTAGCGTCGCATGGCTGCCCTCCGCCTCGCCTGCTCTTCACCTCCCATCAACCCGGCAGCTGCCAGGTTACTACCCTCTTTTCCCATCTCAGACAACTCCAACACAAGACTTGACTCCCGTCACACACTCCAAGGGCTCAAGCAAAACTACATACCCCTACCCTGGGACCAATACAAACCCCCTTACCTCCCTAGGCGTCACCTACCCATTGATGCACTTTGTCACTCCCTCCTTCTCTTCATACCCACTGTTGGGAACATCCCACTTGCCTCTCCTCACCTGCTTCCCCCAGACATCCTCCCCCCGGAACCGACAACCAGCAGTTACCCCTTCCTCAAGAATGACTGTAAGGCACTCCTTCTCAAGGACTGGACCCTCCAGGCTCCTCCTCCCCTCTCCTACCACTATGCACCTCGCCTGTCTCCCCACCCATTCATCGGCCTGGACAAGTTCTCTGCTGGTAGGATCCACCAAATGCGGTCTGGTAAAAGCTACCTGGCTGCCCACACATCCTGGGATGACCCTGACCCCATCACCCTCTGCCCCTACTGCAAGGAGGAGGAAAAGACCATGGTCCATGCAATCGTCCAATATCCTGTCAAAGCCTCTTTTCGCCTCCACCATCTCCCTGGCATTGGCAGCCTAGGCCCTGGCTCTCCACTCTGGTCCTTAGTGGACCTACTACAGGCCCTTTGCGCCTACATTTTGGAATCAGCAACTGGATTCCCCCCTCAGATGCCGGCCCCCGGGCCACCCTCACCTTATGACAGCTTGGCTACCCTCCGCCACTAACTTTTATTCCCTCATGTTGTTATGATTTTCCTTACTTTGTTTGGAATTTTGTTATTTTCTTTCCTTCTTTGACGAGCCTCCATTGTGGGAGCAGTGACAGTACCGTTACAACTAGGAGATAGGATTTGGATATTTCTTTTGTTTGTTTATTTGAGATTAACGTTTCATTTTTACCATAGCTAGCACTGCATGCAGGTTCTTGTACGTTAACAGAGAATATATGAATTAAATAAGAAAAAAAATACTTGTACTTGCACTTGCGGGTACATGATATAACTATAAGTCCTACTTGAAAGTCAGTCCATAGTTTAACTCTAAGAATAAACTAGCCCTTTTGAGAAAACATCTTACATGATACTTGTATAGTCCAACCAGCAACCCCTAATGCTGGTAAGAACTATGTCAGTGCAAAACAAGCAGCTTTTCACAGTTTCAGGCTTCTAAATATAATATTCTTAGTCATGGGATTCTATCAAAATAAATATCGGTTATCTTGTTGATTAAACTAAATTAAATGTTGACTACACTCTATCATACAAGTATTCGGGTAGGAGGAATCAATCAAACCAGAATAGATACTCATATGTTTGGCTGGTTAATCTAAAAAAAAAAAGTTTAATAACTTCATTCAGCACTCTGCAGAGTATAAGCTTTTTTTACAATTTTTCTTTTTTTTTTTTCAACACTTTATTCTTCCTCACTGTCCTATACTCTTTTAGAAAATTTGTGTAAAAATACACAGATATAGTAGTTCTTCATACTTCCACTAAAGTGCTTTCCTATACTATTATTTTTTTTAAAAGAAAATCTGTGGTTTTATTCGTACTAAGTACACGAAAATCCTGGCATTCACCCTGAGGTATGGCCTAAAAACCCCAATAACATAAGAAACTTCACCTCCCCCATAAAATAACAAATAATAATAGAAACACTATCATAAACACCAAGTTATCAGCCCCAGGGCGAAAATTCAAAATCAGGACCTCAGGACCGATTCTCTCGTAAATGGAAAAATTCCCAACCTAACTGGAAAGTTCAACCTATTCTGTGTTACAAAGGAAACACAACCCTTCATCAAGGCTTTCCCTTTATCCCCTCTTTCCCATAGGGCTAAGCCTGTACTTATATCAAAGATCCCCTAATCTACCCCAACCTTTGGCCAAGCCAGGCCGGCGCAAACAGTAATCACGTGTTCGAAGGTCTGAATTGACAGTAGACATAGGTCACAAGTCAGATCCTGGTCCTAGCTGGACTAGCTTTCCTGCCCTCTTAGTTAGCTCTTGTTCGATCTCATTTGGTGTATCCTACCGGCCTGGAATTTTGGAAGTGTCATGAAAGTCCAGCTAATGCTGTATGGCGGTCTATATATATAGTACTCTGGGTATGCCTCCTGTACCCATCTCTTATGTAATTCTTTCCTAACCCTCTCCCTGGCCTCGATATATGCCTTTGCGACGTCCTCTTGTACCATTGCGAGTCAGTTTGGCTTTACCAGAAAGGGCCTTGACTGATATATCCCAGTAGCTGTAGCCCCTATTTCATCAATCGGAAGGCGGACCTGGACCAAGGTGGTAGAAGTTGAGTCCCAAACCTTTGGGTGTAGACCGCCATATCTGTCGAAAGCCTTCCTCCTATTCTGGGGTATCTGAAGCTGTCCGGGAGCGGGAAGCCCCCTGGCAGCATTGCAGTTGCAATATTATTCCCTGAGATGGCAGACGTTATGCGGACTGCTGCCATTAGGGACACTTGTAGCAGCTAGAGTCGGACGGAGGATATACACGCCTCTGCCGACAATGCCGTCAGGTTGGTAGAGAAGAAGGCGTTGGTTATCCATCTGAGGACTTGATTCCAAAACGTCTGCATCTTATTCATCATGTTAATGCTTGGGGTGAGTATTTCTGCCCCGTATAGCATGGTTGGCAATAGGATGCCCTTGGCCAATCTTCTCACTCCGTAGGGCAAAAGTCCTTTTCCCTGCATCAATATTCTCTGAATTCGAAAGAAAGCGGCCTGTGTAAGCGCCAGCCTTTTCGTAAAATGTGTCGTTGTTTCTCTGTTATCGCCTAGCCAAGAACCTAGCCACTTTACCACTCTCCCGGCCGGCTGTATAATGTGAGATTGAAATCTTAAGGGACACTCGGAGACCTCTTGCCTCTCTCTCCGCGTTCTCCAGTGCACCAGCTCTGTCTTGGCGATACTGAAGGAAAGGTCCAGATCTTCTGCTCGACTCTTGATCCTTTCCACCTCGCCCTCCAGCAAAGGCGAATTTTGGTACCATGAATTGGACGCCACTGTTATCTGCAAATCGTCCACATATGAAGTAGAAAATATCTCTTCTGGGTTATAAGCCATGTGTAAACCAAGAACCTATATCACAAAGAGAAGTAGGAACAGGGGGGAGCCTTGCGGGATCCCACGATCGATTTTATATTCCCTTTGTGAGCTGCCCGGATAAGCCAGTGTGACTTTTCTGGAAGCGATGAAATTCTGTATCCAATCGGTTATGTATGTTGGTACCTCTTGGCTTGTTTCGAGGATCCCCATTAGCTTCTTATGGTTAACGTTGTCAAAACCCCCTTTCACATCCAGGAAGACCGTTGAGACCTTCTTTCCGGCGAATTGACCCTCCTTGACCCAGTGTTTCAGTGATAAGACTGCATCTACTGTGGACCTCTGTGGCAGGCTTCCTGTCTGATTGATGCAATACATGTCCGTTTTATAAGCAATCGTCATAAGGCGTCGATTTACTATTCGTTCCGCAATCTTCGAAAAAGTCTGCATCAGAGCAATAACCCTGAAACTCAAACATTCTCTGTAGTCGCTCTTTCCCGGCTTTGGCAGAATTACGCCTATTGACCCTTTTAGGCATGGGGGGTGAAGCCCCCATCTTAGGATGTCGTCCACTAACAAGAGCAGTACGTTTTCGTTAAGCCGACTTATGTTTTTCCATACCCCATATGGGACCTGATCTGGCCTGGGGGCTGACTTGTTGCTATTGTTCTCCAAAGCCTCCCCTACCTCAACCGGAGTAACCCTATCTTCCGAACGAAGTTCCCTACGCTAGCGGGATGTCGACGATATCGGGTCCTGATTTTCTGAGAAAAAGTGGCTTATGATAATTGTCGCAGTGTCCTCTGGTGTATTACCATCTTTACCAGGTACTCTGTTCGGGATCCGTTGCTTGGTGAACTGATGTGCCATCCACATGTCACTTTTCTTTGCTGAGGCTAAGAACTCATTCTAGTATTTCCGCTTCGCCTTCATTCTTGCACCCCAGTATGCTTTCCTCGTCTCCATCTTCTCTTTCACCCCGCTCCTGTCACGTCCACCACGCCGGACAGCAGCGGTATAAACCCTTCTCATCTCGGTGATGTCTGGCGTCAACTATGCCGTTGACCACCTCGTTGGTCTCTTCATTAGGGCCCAGCCTTTTACCATCTGTATCAACCTCGACAAGTTCTCCTCTAAGGTCATAACAGCCGTAGCTGGGTCATTCAGATTTTTGTATTCATGATCAACTTAATCTTAGGGGAAGATTCTATTCAGGGGGTAGGGACCCCTTTCTCATCTCTCTATTTGATCTTGTCCCAGTCTGGATAAGATATCGTCAGGTGTAAGTCCTTCGAGTCCAGTTCTGTAAGTATGACTATGAGATCTGATCCTGTCTGTTGTTATAGGTCCCTCCATCTCGATACCCGCGCTAATAATCCTGTAATGGCCAGTGTGTAATCGATGACCGAGGGTCGATGTAACGTAGGATTGTCCGGGAATCTCGTGTAGACCCTGGGTGTATTCATAATCCTGAGAGCTCCCTGTGCTACTAGCCGCATATGGTGCTCACCCTGCCTTTGTTCCCCGGATTCCATAGTCCATAGTGTGTCAGTAAAGGTTGTGTGTATATTTAAATCTCCGACCACATGTGTCGGTTCGTTCGTTTCGCTAAACAGTTGCTCTAGTGGTACCATATGTTCCCCATCGTTCCTGTTGTAAGTTTTTATCAAGTCAAAGGAATGACAGTCGCCTAATAAAGGTTCCTCCTTTCCAAAAATTCTCAATTACAAAATATCAAAATCCTTATTAATAACTACAAAGGAAACACTAATCAGAGTCCTCAGTGTCACATAGGTACACACCCGTACCTTGGGTGAGGGTAAAAAAACACACTTGTAACCTGGGGCCCTGAGGGGTTGCCCTTTATATCGTGGAGGGTCTTGTACACATACAAAGGAAACATTAAACCCTCTCACTATATGAAATAAAGAAAGAAAGACACTATTACTCCCACGGCAATTGTGTTGTACAACATTTATTGTCCATCTACTCTTTTTATTTGAATGCACTGCTCCCGACATACTGGCCTAACGGCCTAATTTATCAGTGGGGTGACACCTTCCTTGCCTAATGGTGCGGCCCGAGAAGCCATTCTTGAGTCATAGCTCTTTTTTGCAGTCTCTTTCACCCTTATCCTCTCTGGGCAAGCTGGGTCTCGAGCCGAATGTTGGCCCTCGCAGGCGGCACATTTGGCAGGTGTCATCAGGCAACAAGCTGGGATTGCCTTCCGTGACCCTCTGCAGGCCGGTTCGTGGCATCGATGTTCTTTTTCGCCTTGCTGTTGCGAGTAAATCATGCACACAGGCAAATTCTTCTTGCAGCCTGCCTGCGGGTGGCCATACTTCCAACAGCGGTGGCATTGCATAGTTGCTGATACCTACCACATCACGTTCGACTGTTTGTACTTGCCCATAAAGAGGACTGATGGTATTACTTTTGCTACTTCGTTTTTCGGAACTCGGATTATGCTTGAAGTCGCCCTCTTTTCATCAGAAGCGGCCCGGTCTAGTTTCAGAAACTTTGCCGCCACTATATCTATCAAATGGGTTGCCTTGAAAGCCTCTTTTACAGCCTTCTCCACACCCTCGTTGTCTCTTGGGATCGACGCGAGGGACACACCGTGCACGATTAGGTCGATATCTGTGGGCACCGTTCTAAAAGGCAGGTGCTCTGGACCCCCATCATCGATCGTCTCGTTCTGTGCTACCGTTAGCTTGTGTAAGTACTAGGTATAATAGGCCGAAGCTGTCCCAGCTGGGGCATTCAAGGTGACTGTTCCATTCGTCCTATTTGAGAACACCTGTATATTCGTTGGTGCCTTACATTAACATTTTGACAGGACTGTGGCGATAGCAACAGAGATCTTTGCTTCATCACGGGCCGGGTCAACTAATAGCTGTGCCACCTTCCTTGTTGCAAAGATCTTCCTCCTTGCTAGGCTAGTGGACGGGTTATTCGGGAAAACTTCGCTTCCTCCCTTCTTCGAGCTTGGTTTCTGTTCCGGCTTCTCCTGTATTTTCTGCTTTGGTGCCGTGGGGTTCGGTGGCGTTGGGCCTACATCTGCTTTTCTCTTGTTTCTAGCTGGTGTCTGTACTGGAGATCGTGTTTGCGGCTGGGAGGCCACCGTGGTGTAACTTTGGGCTTCCAGTTGGTTTTTTCTTTTAAGAATCGTTTACATTCCTTTCTTAGGAGCCGCAGCCGGGCCCCTCGACAAGTTATCAACCGTTCTGATGAGGTTCTGAGTTGTGGCTGTCAGCGTCTGCACCAGATGGGAAATCAACATAACCACTGTCATAATTGTATATTCCGAATCCGAGAACTTATCGGTGTCGAAAGACGTGACATTCCTCGTAACCGGGTTGTTCTTTGGGAGTCCGTCAATCTTGATATAGTTCATCACTACTTCCATAAGTTTCTTGAAGGAGAGGTCAGGGCCTTGGCCTTCCTTGCCCTGTGGGCTCGGTGTTGATAGCACTGATATGCCTTCCTCTGGCTCAATGTCTATTTCCACATCACGAGATGCCATGGCGTGACTTGAAAATGCGTTGGGGTCATTTTTGGGTTCGTGTAATGTGACATATCAGATATCGCCACTTTTGAGGGAGGGTTTTACTAGCACTTTCCCGAGATCATGAAAAAGGTGTAAATTTCAACTTTACGATAAGAGCGCGGGAGGGTTTATTAAATTTATTAACTAAAAAAGCTCGTAACACTGGCAAAACATGGCATACGGTCACCGACGGCATTACAGTTTAAAAAACCCTACGGAGCAAGCCAAACCCTTTCTCCATCCTGCACTACCCCGCAGTAACTCTGGTACATTACCAACTGTATGATCTGTAGCGAGAGCGCACCACAAGTCACCCAAACAGTGACCCAAAAACGGGTATGCGGACACAGGCAAAGGCACCCCCAGGGACAAGTCCCCTACCCCAAACCCAAGATCTATGCCAGGCACACAGGCAACCCAAAAAAAAAAAAAAAAAAAAAAAAAAAAAAAAAAAAAAAAAACAACTAAATACACGGCACGCGGCGCCAACCAAAAACCACAAGGGGAAAAAAGGAAGGCAAAGTCTTGCGCGCCACCAAACCCACTAACTGGGCGCATCCAACCCAGCCCGATCTGCCCTCACCCCCACCAGCACGTACCTACGGCTCGCCGACGCCACCGACGCCACAGAGGACGTCACCGAGGGGAGCCTCACAACAGGAGACGCCATACCGTAAGCCACCCCCTCATCCGGAGGAGGCGGGCAAGAAAAATCATCGTCCCCCACGAAGGAGCATGGAACCGAGGGAGGACACGAAGCCCTCAACGAGACTTGCTCTTTACTGCACTCGTGCAGATGGCAGGAGAGCACCGAAACGTGGTGACGGATGCGCGAAACCTCCGCCTCGAGGTCCAAAACGCGTTCGATCGACCAAGAAAGAACCATGCCCGTCTTAGCGATAGCATGGGCGGAAAAGGATCCTCGCTTCGCCATCGCGACCGAGAGGAAGGACGGAGAAGAACTCAAGAACCGGAGGATGTAAAGGAGAAAAAGATCTTCAAAGACAAAAAGACTGGAAATGAGGGGAACTTGAGGCTAAAGACTTGAAGCTATCATGAGATAAAGTCAAGGACGCTGATAGGCCGGATCGCCACAAACTACACTTCCGAAGAGGTGTATAAGTGCAAATTTCAACTTTGCGGAAAGAGCGCGGGAGGGAGCATGTTTCCTATACTATTTGGTGAATACTCTCTTTATACCGTTTACCTCTCATCCTCATAAGCATGATATCATAGGCCCCAAGAGCAGTTGGCTATCAACCTCATATAGGCAACAGCCTAAGAACCATCATGGATATCTGACGAGTATTGTTAGTTGTTATAAGACTCGCATCCCCTTAGACCAGACTTACTATTACAAGTGACAGTGCCCGGATACAGTCCAAAGACATCAGGACCGAGTCTGCAATGCCCAGGATCCCTTTCAAGGGACCAGTCATTACCTGTTGCTCCACCCTCGGGCTAGGATCGTAACACTTCACAGGAGAATTTCCTCCTCATAGACGCTGTTTTCTTTGTCACCTTAGGATAGAGACGGTCAACCACCGGACAACACATAATCAACTTTATTCCTAACTAGAGGAGACACCGCCCTAACGGGCATACGGCCACAGAAATCGAACACTCCTCCTCCCAGCTCAATTGGGCTCCATCTCTCTTTTCTTGGCTTTGTCTTCTTTCTCGAGTTACACACTCTGTCTGCAGGTCAATTTCTCAGTTCCCAGTCGTACTGTTTATCAGAAGGTCACGATCACGATAGTTTGAACACCTTAGTGCGTAGTCCACCGCCATCCGCCTCTCGTGCTTCGTAGAGGCGAGCGCAACACCTGCATTCCTCCTTGCTGCTCATAAAGTCATATGCACCGGTTTCAGACTGCAGTCAATTCCTCCCACTGGACATGGCAGGCTTAAGGAAGAGGGAGGAAGGTTGAACAGTAGTATTGAAGTTGCTGAGAGAGTGCATTCAACTATGCGGCAGGCTGCTAGGATGGGGTTAATGTAGATTGTGAAAAGGTATGATAGTTGAACCAAAAACTGCAGATTTAGTATTGTAAGTTCTTGTCCAATTTTATGCTTGTTTCCCGCGCATTTTATTCTCCAGTACGGTATACAGTACCTCTCATCCACACGTTATGGGAATAGTTTATTCATACTCTACTATCACCCAACCTTCACTTTTTTTTTTTCCGGAAGCTGCTTTCATCCACCATTTCACCCTTCCGAATGTTTCGCGGCCCCAGACAGTCCACCCCCGCTCCTGACCATCCGGGACAAACGGGGCGCGACTGTGCAAGCAACAGAACAGCAAGAGTCTCTTAGACCACTGTTATCAGCTATGCCTCTAGCCATGTTGTAAATTCTTATCACAATCCATTTTACTGAATACCGGGAGTGGAAAGAGAGGGCAAGCGAAGTGTTCCCCAGGGCTGGCAGTGCGGTACTTGGAAGGGAAGGGTATGGGAACTTCACGGACACGGCTGTGTATCATAGGCAGTTATTCACAACCCTTGAAATATCCCCCAAGATACCGGTATATGAATGAAGGAAACGTTACCCTATACGAGTACAAGTAGTGAAGAAATGCGGTGTCCACTCAGATAATCAAAGTCAAGCGTTGTCAGCTGAAGGGTCAAGTGAGGAGAGTCGAGTTCACAATGTTCCAAATTTAGAAACCGCGCAGTGCCGGTACTGGTACTTGCGTAGAAAGACCTCCGCAACCCCTGGCAGGAGGGTTGGCTCAAACAGATTTCCCTTTCCCACTTCGCCCAGTTGCGTTGCTCCCGCAGCGGTTCAAAACAACCATCGAAAGCCCCCATTCGTCTGTCAACCATTTTCCTTCTCTTGAGCTGGGCGACCACTGTGTTTTCCAGCCCTTCGCTCCCAACCCTCGTTTACTTGTTTTCCGCTTGTTTACATCTCCAGCAGTGTTCCGGTGTTCTGGTGTTCTTCATTCACCTGCCGTCCCTCATCTTCGCCTCTCCTCTGTTCTCGCAACGCAGGGGGCAATCTGACCGCTGTTGAAAGTCCATCTCTCTCTTCCCTCTGGCACCCTCGTCGCTCGTTCCTCGTCCCTCCGGACTTCTACCACTCTCGACACCACAAAAAATAAACAAACCAAAACCTAAAACACCCTACGAGGACATCTTTGAATATGAAGAACCTACACCTTTTCTTCTCCCTTTTTCTGTCGGTTGCTGCTTTTTTGGCGAGTGCCAACCCAACAGCAGCCATCCTTCCATCAGCTCTCATGCCTCGGGCGGATAGTTAGTATCCTTCATCGTGAATACTTTCGCTCCACATTAACAGGTATTGACATTTTATCTTCAACAGACCCAAGCAAAACTACTAGCGGATCAAGTGGTACACCGACCTCTGGCGAAGGTGACCCATTAGAAGGTGATGCAACACCAACAGACGAACCGAAAGACCAAAAGACCGAGCAAAGTGGGAGCGCAAAGGCATCCTCGACGAAAAGCAAGAAGATATCATCCGATGCCCAGCCTGGCGGAGTCGTAATGCAGACTCCGGCATTAACCGAAGGCTATCAAATCTATAAAATTGGCCAACCCGTTACATTCAAATGGAATTATACCAGCATCCAGGCTTCCCCTACTGCTATCAATGTTGAAGCATATTGTACCGACGGTGCCACCTATTTCACCATTGCCGGAAATGTTTCTGCGGGCACCACTGAGGTCGTCTGGGATACTGGGGATTACCAGCAAAGCGCTACGGCGAAGTTGCCAGTGTAGGTGATTTGTCTCCGATTTGCACCTGGGGAATTGCTGATGTCAAGTAACAGTGCTACATACACGCTTTGGATCTATGATGCTTCAAAGGATAGGACAGCACTTCCATCGCCAGGTTACCTTTATAGTTATAACTCACTCCAATTTGGGATGTACGCGCCCAAGCCTGCAGTCCCTCTCAGTGGTAGCGCTCGCATTATCCTTTAGTATTTTCTAGGGTGGGACTGACATCGGATTGCATAGACTTCCAATGCCCGACTTGTGATCGCAATAGCGCTGGACTTAATGACCCCCGCACTCTTCGTGCATTACTTGGTATGGGTATGGTGACCGCTTTGACCTTTGTGTGGTTCATTGCGGGTGTACTGTAGCCATTGCAGGATTGCTCGGTGTTCGCCAGCCTGACTTCATGAGCGGTAATTTCGGTCAACCCAAGCGTTTTTTTTCCACTGATACCATTCTGTTCCTTGTTGTGCCGAGCGATATCAATAAGTTTGCTATCTGTTCTTTCCTTTTGGGTCTTTTTTTTTGCATTGCATTGCATCGCATCGGCATTGGGTACCAATGAATTTCCGTTCTTTCCCGTCCACAAATGTCACTAAACCTAATTTTTTTCTTTTTAGTAAATTTGTTTCAGGTGGCCAGGAAGACCTTGGAAAATGAAGGGGGAAAAAATGTTATTGAGATTGAGGCGTCTTTATAAACTATACTATCTCTATAATGTTGGTTTGGGTGGTGGGAATTTTCTTTTTTATTTCTATCTGTTAACTTTTTTTTTTTTTTTTTTTTTTTTTTTTTTTTTTATGCTGTATGTTCAGATCAAGGAGCGTTTGGGTGTCTTTTTTTTTTCTTCCTCTTTTTTTCTCATTCCTACCAGTTTCTTTTTCCTTTTATATTATTTATTTTTTTGTTGTTAAATATATCATTTATTAGGTTAGGTTTGTTTGTTTGTTTTTCTTGGTATCATAGAGTTGAATGCTCAAGACATTTGTAGCCGCCTTTTGAACCAATAGTCGGAACAGGGCGGATGAGTGATCGCATCTGCTCTGGGCGAGATATCATATCATAGAAGCTCTGGCGTATCATAGCCTATGCCCGCTGCCACAGCATGGGTTCTCCGCTACCACGCGACACTGTATCATACTCGAGTACTCGTCGTGCACTACGGTACCGTAAGTGAGCAAACAACCCTTTATCTTATCAGAGACCAAGTCTTCATTTTCATTTTTTTCCAAGTCTTGGCAATATTTGTCAAGTGTTTTCGAGTCCGAGCCCTAAACGCGTCGAACGTATAAGTTCGACGCGAGTTTCAAGGTGCTTCTGTCACCCCACCACACCCCCAGATACTCACATGCCTGTTCAAAATTCGGGAATCCTCACATCGACTGACAATCGTAAAAAATACTTTCAATATCCCGCCATCCATCGAGTACTCCCCCACCACAGCAATTATGGAAAGATCCCGTCGTGTTGGTACGAAAAAAACCCCTCACGAGAAATTCAAAGAGCTTCGTGCGCTTAAAGCTTCCGGGAAGACGCGTTTGTCTCAGTATGAGGTCGAGGAAGAGGAGGACTTTTTTGACGTGGTGGACGAAGAAGAATACAAGAAGGTTGTGCGCCAACGGCTTGAACAAGATGATTTTGTGGTAGATGACCAGGGGGAAGGCTACGCGGATAACGGGATGGATGATTGGGATGACGACCGGCGCCGGGAAGGAAGCTGGGAGGAGAGTGGAGATGAGAAGCTAAAGAAGGGGAGAAAGTCGGCAAAGGCGACAAAGGCGGAAGAGCAGAAACGGAAGGGTGAGCAGGAAGGGAATATCCGAAAATTCTTCAATGCGAATATTACACCCGCCGCCAAACTAAAGGTTTGTTGATTCACTCCCTTATGGCTGCGCCCCAAATTGATGCTAATACACCGAACAATAGCTCAAGGTGAAAGAAGAGAATCTCAAATTTATGAACGACCTTCTGGGAGAATTCGATAACGATTCTCCGGCCAAGCTACTGTCGCTGATGAGTAAAAAGACTCGAGGAGAGCCTATGAGAAAAGTACGCCGGCTTTCGCCTCCCCTAAAGGACTCAAAGCCAGTCAAGGTAGACCAAACTCATCAAGCCGAGAAGGGAGGCGGCGAACTGAGTTTTGCAAGCTCTCCACCCCTCATGGCCGGAAATACCAATAATGACGATCTAGACTATGGCTCTTTTGGTGAAGATGTAGATATGGGTGACGCCCCGGTAGCACCATCTTCCCCAACCGCTGATGCTATCAAGAGGAAGCATTGGAAAGATGAAGATGGCGAAGATGAAGACGAAGAAGATTTTGCTGTCGCACAGATTCAGGGCAGTAAATCCGTCAAGGTAAAAGCTGTCAACATCGTTGCTTCGAGGCCGGCACTCAAGAGTGAAACCGCGAATCAAGAGGTAGCTGCGCCCAATAAGCCAGTTGCAGCGGTTGACCCTACAGCTTGGGCATCGTTTGCCGGAGGGGATAATGTTACGAGTTCTCCTGCTTTAGATAGCTTTGACTTTGGAAAGCTCGCACCTGGGGACGTTGTTGAGGAAGATGGATCCATTAAAATGTTCTGGCTAGACTATACTGAGGTTCATGGGAGCCTCTGTCTCTTTGGCAAAGTTCAAGAAAAAAAGTCGGGGAAATATGTCAGTGCGTTCCTAAAAATTGATGGAATTAGCAGAAATCTATATTTCTTGCCGAGAGAAACAAGATATGGTGAGTGACACGTCCGGTTTGGCTGACTGATAAGAGTTGACAGTGCTCTAGAAAATAAACGGGACACTGGCGAGGTAATAGCAATGCAAGATGTCTATGAGGAGATCGCAGAAATCATGGAACACAATGGAGTCGAAGTCTTTAAGGTTAAGCCATCTCGGAGGAAGTATGCATTTGAACTTCCAGGTATTCCCAAAGAAGGCGAATACTTGAAGGTTCTATATCCATATACCAGTATGTACCACCAACCATAATATCCAACCATTTCTAATAGGGCATAGAGCCACAGTTATCCCATGAACTTACAGGGCGGACATTCTCATGCGTTTTTGGAACTAGCACAGCCCTCTTCGAGCAATTTGTGCTTTGCAGAAACATTATGGGTCCTTGTTGGCTGAAAATTGAGGGAGCCAGTTCTGCTGCAGTACAGAACGTAAGCTTCTTCCCTCGTCGTTCGGGATTCGGTAACTAATACAAGGATATCACAGTCATCGTGGTGTAAATTAGAGGTTCAAGTCGGCAAGCCACAACAGATTACTACTATCGGTGATGCAGATTCATTAGAACCCCCTCCTTTGACATTGATGAGCATTGCATTACGCACGCACATGAATATCAAGGATAACAAGCAAGAAATTCTTGCTATTAGTTGCAGGGTATACGAGAACATTTCGCTAGGCGATGCAAATGCACCGGAGAAGCTCTCATGTCAAATGTTCTCCGTGGTTAGACCGATTAATCCGGTGTACCCTGACGGTTTCGAAAAGCTTGTTCAAAACCATAAAGGAACCATCAGCCCCCAGAGAACAGAGAGCATGCTTTTGAGCACATTCCTCGCCAAGCTTCATCAAATAGATCCCGACGTTCTCATCGGGCATCAGTTGGAGGGTGTTGACTATGGGATCTTACTCCACAGGATGAAAGAGCGCAAGACCAATCATTGGCATCGGCTGGGAAGGATGAAGCGAAGTGTCTGGCCTCAGTACAGCGGCCAGATGGCAGGAAGCTTCTTTGCTGAGAAACAATTGGTCTCTGGGAGACTTATATGTGATCTTGCGAATGACCTTGGAAAGGTCCATACCCTTTACTCATATCTCTGCTTGCGGTTGATTCGCTGACCTGTAATATAGTCCCTTACGACGCAATGCCAATCTTGGAGTCTCACAGAAATGTGTGACTTAATATTAGGGGATAAACGGCAAGACTTAGATAACGCTGAAGCTTTGAGGACATGGGCAACCACTGGTAAAGGTTTGCTTGATTACGTACAGCATTGCGAAGCCGATACATACTTCATCGCGGCCATTGCCCTCAAGATCCAGATAGTACCTCTTGCCAAACAGCTCACCAACCTTGCTGGCAATTCATGGGCCAGAACTATGAGCGGCACCAGAGCTGAGCGCAATGAATACATTTTGCTTCATGAATTCTACCGTAATAAGTACATTTGCCCTGATAAGGTGTACGGGAAGGGTAATGTTACTCAGAAGGCGGACGGAGCCGGGAATCGGGGGGGGAATGAGGGTGGTGGGGGAAAGAAGAAAGAGAAGTACAAGGGTGGCTTGGTTTTTGATCCAGAGAAAGGCCTCTACGATAAATTCATTCTTGTCATGGACTTCAACTCCTTATACCCCAGTATTATCCAAGAGTTTAATATCTGTTTCACGACAGTCGAGCGGGATGACTTGGTAAGCTACCTTGGAACATTTCCGGGCCCGACCCTTTAGCAGCGTCTATCCTAATATCTGTCGTAGTGTGCTTCGTACTGACTTGAATTATTCTGAAGGGCGAAGAGAAGGTTCCTGATGTACCCGAAACGCAGGCATTAGGGATATTGCCCAGACTTATCTCAACGCTTGTCCAACGCAGAAGGATCGTCAAGAATCTCATGAAAGACAGGACGGCTACTGATGTCCAAAAATCACAGGTAATCCTCTACTCGGGCGTTCTGGGAACTTGGGCTCACTGTTTCTGAAGTGGGACATCAAACAACAAGCCCTAAAGCTTACAGCGAACTCTATGTACGGATGTCTTGGATACCCTCGTTCGAGGTTCTACGCACGTCCCTTGGCGATGCTTACAACTCATAAAGGACGTGAGATCTTGAGGAGCACCAAAGAACTCGCAGAGGCCATCAATCTACAAGTTATCTATGGTGACACCGACTCAGTCATGATTAATACTGGCGTAGATAACTACGCCGATGCAATTAAAATCGGTCATGATTTCAAGAGAAAAGTCAATGAGCAATACAAACTCCTCGAGATTGACATCGATAATGTGTTCCAACGACTACTGCTACACGCAAAGAAGAAATATGCAGCAATAAATTATGTCGAGATTAATGGAAAGTTGGCTACGAAGTTGGAGGTTAAAGGTTTGGATATGAAGCGAAGGGAGTATTGTCAGCTATCGAAGGATGCCTCGTCGTAAGTTGGCTCATCGTTGAGAGTATCGTCGTTCTAGGTACTGATTACTCTTCTAGACACATATTAGCTGAGATCTTCTCAGGAGACGACACCGAGGTTGTTGTGGAGAGAATCCATGAATACCTCCGTGGCCTGGCTGAGAAGGTTCGAGAGAACGCGTTTCCCCTGATGAAGTATATTATATACACCGTAAATTTTTGTCCTTCCTCGGACCTCGAAAGACCAAATTAACGATAACTTAGAAACTCGGAAAAAACCTTGACGAGTACGGTACTAGCCTACAGACCATGCCCCAGGTTCAAGTGGCTTTGCGGAAAAAGGCCCGCGGAGAGCCCGTAAAAAGCGGCGATGTTGTCTCATATGTCATTACGGGTGGTGAAGGGAGCGAAGCGACAGACAAGAACGTTTCCGACCGAGCTTATGCACCTCAAGATATTATGAAAGCTGATTCCGGCTTGAAGCCCGGTTTGTTTCAATCCCTTAAACAAACGTCTTGTATATCGATTAACCTGTAGTAGATGCGGAATGGTACCTTGTCAAGCAAATATTCCCCCCTATTGAACGTCTTTGTGGGCCCATCGAAGGAACAGATGCAATGAGGTTGGCAGAGTGCCTTGGGCTTGACACACGCAAATACCAGATTACCAATGCCCTGGATCAAGAAGACCGCTCCATCCATCCCTTGGAATCCACCATTCCAGATGAGGAGAGGTTTAAGGATGCTGTTAGGCTTCGACTTCAATGCCGGGCTTGTGGAGAGTCATTCGAATTCGAAGGGCCAATTCTGTCCTATGAGTGCTGCTCTCTTGAAGGGATCGTTTGCAAAAACGCGCCTTGCAATCAAGCATTCAGCGTCCCGTCGATTGTGGCGCAAGTTGAGTTCCAAATCCGTCAATTAACATCAAAATATTACGAAGCCTGGTTAGTTTGCGATGACGCCGCCTGCGGAAACAGAACACGGCAAATGAACGTGTATGGGAAACGTTGTCTTGGGCCCAATAGACTTGCAGACGGTTGCCGGGGCGTCATGGGATATGAGTACACAGATAGGATGTTGTACAACCAACTCTTATATTTCTCCAGCCTTTTCAACGTTGGGAAGGCAGTAGCAAAGCTGAAAGATGGTTCAGAGAAGCAACGTTAGTTTTACCCCCTCTCTGGTTCACTTGCGTTACCGTATACGGCTACTAACACACCCCTATGGGGGTTTTGCAGAGACCGTTACGGCATTGGCTCAGCATAACCAAAGCAGGTTCGAGGTGATCTCGAACGTCGTACAGAAATACCTTGACAAGTGCGGGAGGCAATGGGTTTCAATGGATAGTATATTCACTTTCAGTGTTGGGATCTAGATTCTAGCCTCCATTTACTGCCTCCTGAAATTTCTAAAGATCTGCTTGTACACTATCATAGACTACTTTTGACTAGCCATTTCCCTTATAGATACCCTATTTGGCCTAACCTTTGAATTCTTGAGTTTACAAGGCATTGTGGGCTGTCAAGATTAACCGTATGGCACACCCGCGGAGAAAAGTGAAGAGCCAAAACCATCAGCCAACTAACGCCACCACCACAAAATCGAAACCAGAAGAAGCGTGTTGCGTATATACCTGCGGCTGCGACGGATCGGGATTTCCTTAGAATAGGAGGTAAAATCTAATAGCTGTAGGTCTTTGACGTTTGCACCTACGGTATTTGTTGTGTCCCATGTATGGTTGATTCTAGTAACCCACAATACTTAAAATGTATCTTATATATGTTGAACTTAGTCAAATATGGCAAATACTGCATTAAAATAAACTTTGGATATTGAATATTTCAATGCAGTGGAACGCTTTTGAAGGAACTGAGGGTGTTTGGTTTTAGGAAGTTAGTAGTCCGATAGGATAAGGGACTTTTCTCGCCATTTGACCTGATAAGAGGGGCTTCCAGCCAGCATGCGGCTGTCGCCGCTGCCAAGGCCCTGCAAAGGGCTAGGGCAGCGCTATTGATTGCAGAAAGAAAAGAGTGAAAAAAAAAATTAGGGATGATGGAAAATATTCCGGCCCTTTGCAACACTCTTCCACTCTCTACTTTACACCTCCCAGCTGTGCTGAGAAACCTCTGTTGTACACAATTCCCCTCATCCACAGTTACTCCGACAAATATTTTGTCACAGACAGGCGGCTGAGAATACAGAAGTTCAATTGGGGCTCCAGTTCTATCGCGACATGAGGCGTTTCCCGGTAGGTCTATGCCCACGCCCCCTACCACCATCTCTTACCACCCCAGTTTTTTTTTTTTTTCTTGTATTCTACATCTGACACGGAAACTCTCCCCTTATTTTATTTTTTTCTTTTGGCATATACCCTCATCTTTCTATTTTCCTTTATTACGCACTACTTTACTTGCTCACCTTTCAGAAGACTTTTTCAACCGCTAATACTGCTGCTGCCAAACCTACAGCTTTCACATTTGCGACTGATAATGCAGCATCAATCCCCGGGCAAAAATCCTGCCGTGCACTCATTATCAAGTACATGGCGTCCCTCTTTGAATAAGACTTCAACACCCGATGGCCAGGACCGCCGGGCGTCCGCCTACGCTGCGCAAGAGGAAGCGTGGACACAGTACGATGGGCTCGGAGCAGTCAGTCCAGTTAGAGATTTATCGCGGGATTGGAGATCCAAAGGTGGAGGAAGAGATCAATCAATATCACATGGATCCCAGAGGGGAAGGAACGCAGAGATTAAAAATGCTTTCGGCAAAGGGGCGAGCAAAGGTCGGAGTGGCGGTGGATATTGGGAGTCCTCCAGAGATGGCCGATCACCCCCGTCAAAACGCGGGCGACAAGCCCAACCCGCACGCGGACCGCAGAGCCTTAAGACCGAAATCGTCGACGACATTTGGTTGACCAAAAACTTTGTCCAACCACAGCCCGACGATTACAAGAGCGCCCCTGAAACTCTCTTCACAAATCCGAAAGCGTTTCTATGGGATTACAAGGGAATTATGGCTAAGTCTTCTTTTGCCTCGCACAAGGGCGGCATATATAGGTGCACTGTTATCACCACCCTCCCGGATCGGACAAAGATGGAAGCTTGTGGTGATGCCAAGAATAAGGTATGATGCACTGTTCCCTCACAATCAAGTAGGACTCTGATTGCTGACCCGAAGTGAAGAAAGTGGCAGAGAGCTCGGCGTGCCGACACCTAATTCTGAAACTTCATCAGAATGGCATGCTCCGCGGAATCATTGATAATACAGAGAGCGCAGGGGTTCATGACAGAGGGCTGCTGAGTGATGAAGCCGATGCTAAAATGGACATCTACGATTATTGCGCAAGATTTGATGCTGTACCAACTGTCCATGTTCAAGAGACCAGAAGACCAGGCACTCGAAAGGGGTTGTTTGAGGTCACTGTGGGGTTTCCACAGCAAAATATCCTAGCCACAGCCCGTGCCTCTGAGGTTAAAAATGCTGAAATTGTTGCCTCCGTGGAGTTCAAACGGCAGGCCGAAGAATTTCACTCCAAACAAGGAAGTTCTACAATCATAGTGAAGGATATATCCAGCATTAACAGCCGAAACGCGCGAAAGTTTTTTGACTTCTTCAAGATGTTTGATAGACAAGCGCGCTATGATGTTGTGCTTAAACAAACCTCCGGAAGGAAGGGCACAGGGGGATCATATAAAGCTCAGATGATGCTTAACGAGGCGCCCCTTGGAGAGCCTGTCGAGTTTGTCGGTAAGAAGTACGCCGAAACTGCGGCATACCTTACAGGCGCAATTGGATTGAAGCAGATGCGCCCCGAACTATTCCCGAAGTTTATAGAAGCCCTAAGAATCGGAAACGGGGAACTCCTAAAACCAGTGCTCCCTTCCTGGATCAGCATTGATAGGGACTGTATAAGTACCATGGCGGACACGCTTTACGCCGTTAAGCGTATCGGCTTGCCCCCGATCAGAGATGATGATCTAATGGAACAGGAGCAAGAACGGAACTCTTGGCGTACCGGATCCCGCAGGGCACTGGACCCAGCCTCTGTCGGGGTAAAGAGCAAAAAACTGCTAGAGTCATATGAAGAGTACCAGAAAGACCCTAAATTGGAGACTTTGAGGAGTAAACGCGAGGAGCTGCCAATGAATCAGTATCGGGCGAAGGTTTTAGACATTGTCAACGGTAATCCTGTGAGTATTATTGTAGGTGCAACGGGCAGTGGAAAAACCAGTAAGTTGTCGTCCCTTATGCGATTTAGGTTCCAAGCCCCTACTTACTCTTTTTAGCCCAGGTGCCTCAAATCTTGTTGGAGGAGGCGATCAAAAATGAGACGGGTGCCAACTGTAATATTATCTGCACCCAGCCTAGACGTATCGCTGCTACCTCCGTAGCTGCACGAGTAGCTGTAGAACGAAATGAGCCGCTCCAGAACTCTATTGGTTACCAAGTCCGGTTTGATGCCAAATTGCCTATCGCAGGTGGCAGTATCACCTACTGCACCACTGGCATATTGCTGCAACAGCTTCGCAACTCCGCAGATGAAGCGTTGGATGGAGTCACGCATCTTGTTATCGACGAGGTCCACGAACGCGATATACTCATAGATTTTCTACTAATTATTCTTAAACGGGTCATGCATGACAGGTTGGGGAGAGGGCTACCGGAGGTGAAGGTTGTACTAATGAGTGCTACCATGGACACGGAACTCTTCGCGAATTATTTCCAATATAAGAACGCCAATGGCAAACTTGTTCCATGCCCTAATCTAAGTGTGCCTGGACGTACATTCCCAGTGAAGGAGCTCTATTTGGAAGAAATCCAGGGTACTTTGCGGAACACATATCCAGTCCACCAACTTCAACTGCTTCACGAAGAAGATACTCGCCTGTATCTTGATGTGGAGCAATCAATATCTAGAGACGTCTCACGAGTTCCGTCTAGGGTTCCATCGAGAGCTGCGTCTGCTCCAGGCGAAATGGAAGAAGAAGATGCTGTTGATGCCACGATTAATTGGAAGCAAGAAATCAAACTTGGTGCCGATGGCCAAGCCGTAGTTTCCAGCGAGAAGGAAGACGCCCTCGTTCCTGTTGGGCTTATCGCACTTACCGTAGCACATATCACCAAAATCAGCGCTGATGGCGCTATCTTGGTCTTCTTACCCGGGCTTGAGGAGCTACAAGCCGTGGATGAAGCCCTTCGAATGCGAAAGCCTTTGGGCGTCGATTTCGGGGACGAATCGAAGTTTAAGATCAGCATGCTCCACTCTAGTATTCCGAACCAGAATGAAGTATTCGTGGACGTACCAAGGGGCTGTCGGAAGGTCATTCTATCGACAAATATTGCAGAAACCTCCGTCACTATTCCTGACGTCAAGTATGTCGTGGACAGTGGAAAGTTGCGAGAGAAACAATACGAGCAAGCGCGGAGAATTACTCAGCTTGTGTGCACCTGGATCAGTAAATCAAATTCGAAGCAGCGTGCTGGCAGAGCAGGTCGTGTCCAAAACGGAAATTACTACGCCTTATTCAGCAAACCACGATTTAATTCTTTACGTAGTACTGGGCTCCCGGAAATGCTTCGATCAGACCTTCAAGAGATTTGTTTAGATATCAAGGCTCAAGGCTTTAAGGATTCGGTCGCCCAGTTTTTGTCGGAGGCTATCGAGCCCCCTTCACGCAATACAATTGAAGCCTCACTGGCCCAGCTTCGTTTGTTGGGAGCTCTCACAGAAAATGAGG
Organism: Tuber calosporum; assembly: GCA_003316355.1. NCBI lineage: Eukaryota > Fungi > Ascomycota > Pezizomycetes > Pezizales > Tuberaceae > Tuber > Tuber calosporum. The sequence continues at coordinate 28,920 of QFET01001684.1, forward strand.
CATTAACTCCTCTCGGACGTGTCCTTGCAACTATGTAAGTAATGCCCGATCGACTTATGAGAATTTGTTTCACTGACCCCGGTAGGCCCGTTGAGCCTGCCTTTGGCAAGATGATTCTCCTTGCTGTCATCTTCCGTTGCTTGGATCCAATAACGATTTTGGGATCTTCATCTGGGGTTCGCGATATATTTGTCGCCCCCCCTGAGCGCAGAGCGGAGGCCAACCGTGTAAGGAATTCCTTCGTCAGAGACACCGGTAGTGATCACATGGCATTGGTGAATGCCTTCCGTCAATGGCGGTCGACCCGCGACCGTGATGGAATGCACGCAGCCCACCGCTTCGCTGAGGAGAACTTCCTCCACCGAGGCGCACTGAGGACACTGGACGCAACCACCCTCCAGATCGAAGAGCTCCTGGTTAAGGCGAGTATAATACCATATGTACGCAGGCACGAGAGGAACCGATCTGAGATTGGGCACCCCTCTTCAAATGAGTATTCGGATCATGTTCCGCTCATCAAGGCGCTCACGCTTGCGGGAATGTACCCTAACGTTGCCCTTGCTTCTGGGGGCAGGGGACTTCGTACATCAAACGAGAACTTTTCTATGATTCATCCAACATCTATCCACTACACCAATAGGAGCGACTCCGGCATGCCTTTCGGGACCCTTGTAACCTTCACAACCAAAGCAAGAAGTAACGACGGTGGAACCCTTCTTTTGCGGACCGTTACGGAAGCTAGGCCCCTCATGGCTATCCTTTTTGGTGGAAAGCTGGAGTCCACCGGCACCATTGTAGAAATCGACGGTTGGCTACCTTTCCAAGTACCCCCGCAAGCCGTGAAGATGACGAAAGATTTCAGAATATGTCTTGATAGAGTATGCATCCCATCTATATCCTTTATAGATACACGCTAACGAGATTTCAGTTGCTTGGCCATGCCTTCAGTAGTCTTTCGATGAGGAAGTCGGGTGGCAATACCTTTTTGGCCGATGGCAGAGCTTGTGAAGCCTTCGCCGAGGGCTTGGTAGAAGTATGTTCTATCAATCCTTATCCCTCAATTGCCCCCTTACTAACAAAAAAAATACTAGCTTTTGAAAATCGACAGCCAGCAGTCCACTAGGAGGGCAGCCTCCTCTGAACGAGAACGGGGACCGACAGCTGGATACGGCCGCGCCCGGCCCTGGGATACAGTCAAACAAGGATCTGGCGGTAGTCGAAACCAATCCTACGACCACGGCAATATCAACGAGAGATCCGATCAACAAGACCAATCCGACGGCCGCAGCAGCAGTGGTATTGGATTCGCCCGACCCTGGGATACAGCCAAGCAAGTATCCGGTGGCGATCGAAACCAATCCTACGACCGCGGCAATCTCAATGAGAGATCCGATCGGAGAGACCAATTCCACGGCCGCAGCAGCAGTGGTATTGGATTCTCCCGGAGGGACCAGTCCTTCGATCGTGGCAACAGCAACGATAGATTCGGCAGCCAGAACTCCATGCGCCGTGACCACTCCTTCGATAGAAGCAGCTTCCGCCAGGGTCCAGCTCCCCAACGCGGTGGTGGCGGCAACAGTGGATCCTCCATCCACCATGACAGGGACTTTGGTGCTCGGAGCAGCTTCAGAAGAGAGCTCTCAGCCGGTGGACGCAGCGATTGGGGACTCAATTCCGGCGGTACTCGAAGATTTTAAGTGAAATAAGGTTCTGGTTTGTCAGTTTTTGTTTTTGTTTTACATATCTCCTTTTCATCCATCCATCCAAAATCAATTTTCACCTCAACGATCTGGTAATTGGGGGCGTTGTTCTTGCTTTTTCTGTCATGTGTTTTATAAAAGCTCCTCTTCATTCCTTTCTTCCTTCCTATCGGCGCTCATAGAGGCTTTTTTCCCCTATCTGGTTCGGCCCCTCTGGTGCAACCCTAACTTTATCTACCTATGATACATCACTTGAGCTTCACTACCTTCCATTCTTGTGCAATCCATAAAACCCGCCCACCAACCCCGCCACCTCATACAGCTGTATTCCTCTCTTCCCCTCCCACTTTTTCCTTTCGTCCCTTATAAATTGTGCTCCACAGTTTCTTTCCCAGAATTCGACATTTGCATGTGGAGGTGGGGTTTTAAGCAAAAATACAGTTTTTTTTTTTTTTTTTTTTTTTT
>QFET01001685.1:0-18698 GCA_003316355.1 Tuber calosporum
GGATAGGTGCCTGAGGCTGGGGTGGGCCAGCACAAAACCCAGGTCGCCCTAGAGGGCCGGGCGGGCCACGGACTGAGGACGAAACGGGGGGACCAGGAGGAGGGGGAATCGAAAACTTAGGGTGGGTGACCCTATGTAACAGGTTACGAAGAGAGGAGTAAAGGGAAGCGAGGTCTGAGCGCAGGGTGTCAACCCCATTCTGAGAAGGGGCAGGTGCAGCTGGAGTACGGTCGCGGATGAGTGAGGTGAGTTCGTCCAACCTGGTGTTGACCGGGGCGAGGCCGTGCAAGGCAGAGCAGATGAGCGGAAGAAGAAAGGTTTCTGTGGTGGAGAAGTCATACAGGTCTTCAGTGGAGAGGGGGGGGACTTGTCCATCACGCCAGCTAATGGCAGAAAGGGATTCGTGGAGAAAAGAAGAAATAAACGGGGAGTTGACCGGGAGAGTGGGGTGTGGAGAATCCTCACGCGAAAGGGCGTGGGAGGACTGAACTGAAGAGGGGCGAGAAGGCTCCATGGCCTACGCCTAGGGACGCGAAGCCTAAGCGAGTGCAGAAATGAGGGGATCATGAAGTCAAATGAGTTAACCAAGGTGTAGAAAGTGTAGGGGCAGGAAAATAGGGGAAGCGGAGCGTGGCTAGCTATCTGTGTCCATGACCCTCCTTATATAGGCGCTCTTCCCACAACCCTAACCCTGGAGACTTTACTATGAGTCACCTCCTTACTATGACTGCCGTGTGAGTCATAGTATAACAAACATCCTATGACTCACAATCTGAGTCATTGTATACAATCCCCATAGTATCCAATTTCCATAAAAGGTAATGTGCGCTAATCGCGTCACATGCGTGAAACCCCTGACGCATACTTGTAGTCAGGTGCGAAAGTCATAACATCATATGACCTCACAATCGTGAGTCATGAAACCATAAACATAAATCAAATCAAACATCATAATCATAAATGATCTCACAAATCGTGTGTCATGTGAAATATTCCATATTGCTAAGTCACGATTTGTGACAATTGCTCCTCTCTCCCCTCAGCCTGAGTCCCATCAAGCTATTCACCAAGTATCATTACTTGGTTCCCAAATCTTCTCGCATCGCGACGGAACTTCCGTATTATTTGTTCAGTTATGCATAACTGTTTCCTGACCATCTCCAATGTCAGGTCTGCCACCTCGATAGTTTGTTTTTGGTGCGCAATGGTGGCTTGTTGCGCTTCGAGGGTCTCCTCCTGGAGCCTGATCGTTCCTTGGGCCTCATCCAGTTGGATTTCTAAACCCGAAATTTTTCTTTGAAGGCATTCAATATCTGCCTACGTTTGTTGGCTTTCGGTATCATTAGTTCTGGTTTCCTCACCCCTCTCCAACCGTCCCCTCCTGGCTTCGGCGCGCTGAGCATCCTTCCTACTCAGTTCTTTTCTTTTACCAAATGCCTTGGGGTAGTATCCCGCCCGGCTCTTTGCATCCCGGTGGGCAGGACAATTATTTCGGTAGCACTCCTCCCATCTCGTTTCTGCATGTGGTTGTTTTGGCCAGTAACTGGCCCCTTCTTTGTCTCCTCTATGGACGTTGCAATGCTCGTCATAGCATGCCGTCCAACTCATCGCGTTGTGTTCTGATGCCCTTTGCCGGTCCTCTACCGTCGCATAGCCTGGGCTAGTTGGAGTGATTTCTCGCATTGGGTCTCCTCAACCGTCGTTCGTTGTATCATGTTTGATTTCTTCCCAACCTTGGTTTATCTAGGTGTCGTTCGTGGAAGTGTTTGATTGCATTTCCTGCGTGTTCGAAGTTTTCCGCTGGGTACCAAACTTTATCGTAATCAGGAGAATATCCTGTCCACTTTGGTCGATATTGGAGTCTTCAGTAATGTAGTCGTGAATCGACTATTTCTTCTAGTTCGTATTGTGTTTGGCCTTCGATTTCGATTGGTGGTGGGGTTGACTGGAGCTGTGATGGGAATCTTTGGTCTTGGTATAGTTCGAGAAGTAAGATGTGCATGGTGTTGTGTATTCTCATCGATGGGGGAAAGTCCAGCTTATATGTACTATTCCCCACTCTTGCCAAGATCTTGAAGGGCCACATCTTTCTTTAATCGAGTTTCTTGCATGGTCTTGTGGTCCTTACATTCCTTGGTATGAACCATACCATATCTCCTGATTTCAAATTCGGATCGGGTTTTCTGTGTTGATCGTAATTTTCTTTCTGTTATAGTTGTGCTGCCACCATTTCCTTGCGTATGGTATCGTGCCATTGGTTCATTTCGTTCACCGGTATCTTCCGATCCGGTTTCAGATGACCACTTGCGTCATGTTTTGGGTGTTGTCTGTAGTTTGCAATGAAGGGTGTTATCTCGATTGTTTCTTGTTATCCGTTATTGTATGCAAATTCCGCAAAAGGTAATAGTTTATTCCAATTATCCTGTTGATAGTTGACGTATGCTCTCTGGTATTGTTCCAGGATGGCATTGGTTCTTTCCGTCTGTCCATCCGTTTGTGGGTGGTAAGCTGTGCTTATTTTCCTTTCGATTCCCAACCTCTGGGCCATCTCCTTCCATAGGTCAGAGGTGAACAGTGTTCCCCTATCGGTGATGATTTCCTGTGGCAATCCATGTAACCGAAATATTTCTTTTCCTAAGGTTTGCGCAAATTGTTTTGTTGTCATATCCTTCCTGCATGCAATTAAATGACTCATTTTTGTCAGTCTGTCGATGACTACCAAGCTAGCATCGTATCCATCCGATTCTGGTAAATCCTAGATAAAATACATAGATGTCGACTTCCATGGCTTATCTGGTGCTTCGTTTGATTGTAGTTGACCATACGGAGCATGTCGGGATGATTTCGTCCTTTGACAAATGTCGCAGTTCTTGACATATCTCTTGATCTTTTCTCGCATTCCAGGCCAGTAATAACTGCGGCTTACTAGTTCCGTGGTCTTCACTGTCCCTCCATGTCCTGCTTGTAAATGTTGTGATTTTTTCTGATAAGTTCTGTCCTCATCCTTTCCTCTTCTGGAACCCAAATCTTGTTCTGGTACCATAGTCAGTCATCCTTCCATTGACAATGCCCCAAGGCTACATCCTTCATTTCTTTTGTTCCTTGTTCCAATGCTTTCCTTATCTCTTGTATGAGAGGGTCCTTCCCACTCTATTCCTCAAGATTTCTTATCTCTTCTCCGGGAAAGCTAAACGCAGCAATTTCCTGTATCCTTATCTCCCCAAAGTATCTTTCTTGTGGTAATATAATCCTTTGTTTCTGTTTGATCCGGTCGTCATCTTCTTCTGGCGCATCCTGACTTCTCCTTGTCAATGCGTCCGGATTGCCGCTTTCCTTTCCTTGCCGATATTCGATCCGTATATTGTATTGGCCTAACTTCTCGCTCCACCAGATCTCTCGTTCATTAAGATCCTTTGTTGTCGTGAAAGGAACCAAGTTCTCATAGTCGGTGAGGATCCTTGTCTTGTGATGGCTTCCTAATACATATCTTCTCCATTCCTTGACTGCCTGTACTATGGCCAATAGTTCTTTGTCGTGAGTATCGTAGTTGCATTCCGCATTCGTAATTGTCTTTCATCGGAATGCCTTGGGTCGCCATTTCTCGTCTTCGCACAGTTGCGATAAAATTCCTGAACAGACATACTTCAATGCATCTGTTACAATCATAATCGGTCTTTCCGGATTGTAATGGGTGAGTACGGATGCAGATGTTATTTTATGTCTCATCGTATCGAATGCCTCGCTTTCCGCTGTACCCCATTTCCATTTTGCATTTTTCTTTGTCAGATTGTATAGAGGTTTTGCTGTCCTGCTAAACCCCTCAAAGAATCTTCGGTAAAAGTTGCAGAATCCCATGATTCTTTGGATATCGGTTTTGTTCTTCAGAATTGCCCATTCCCATATGGCTGCCGTCTTGATAGGATCCATCCGGACTCCTTCTTGATCAATAATAAATCCAAAGTATTCCACTTCTGTCTTGTGGAATTCACACTTAGTTGGCTTGATTATCATTCCGGATTTTCCAATCGCTTCCGGGATTTTTCCCACGTCTTTCTAGTGCTACTCCATTGTTTCTGAGTACACCAGTACGTCATCCAAATATACTATGCAGCATATGTCCAAGAATCGGTGTTTCGTTTGATTGATCCATCTCAGGGATGTTGCCGGTGCATTGGTCAAGCTGAATGGCATTACCAAGTATTCGTAAGTTCCGTATCGTGTCGCCAATGTAGTTTTCCATTCGTCTGCTCTCTTGATCCGCACGTTGTGTTATCCATCTTTAAGATCCAGCTTCGTAAAGTATCAGGCGCTATTTAGTCTATCCAAGGCTTGGCCGATAAGTGGCAGTAGGTACCGATCTTTTTTCGTGACTTCATTAAGTCCTCGGTAATCCACGCATTGTAGTAATTTTACGTACTTCTTCTTGACGAAAAGGATGGGTGCTCCTGTTTCCTCGAAGGAGTCTGTATCCATCCCCGTTCCAGATTCTGTTTCAAATAGCTTCTCAATTCTTCCAGTACCGCCGCTCCTAGTGGATATAACCTCTTTGCTGGAATTGTCTTTCGTTTTTCTAGTTTAATCTCGTGGTCCACTCCTTCTCTGTAAGGCGGTAACGTGGTCTTTTCTTTCTCTTCAAAGAGATCCAGGTATTGGTGATATACCTCTGGTATCATTCGTTCCAAGTGTTCTTTTCCTGGGTACTTTTTGGCCTTAATAGCCAGCTCGGTACTGACATTCATTGCCTTCAGATCGCATTGTCCGTCCTCCTTGTTCCACTTGAGAATGCCTGTGATATCTCCTCTTCTGTAGAACTTCCCAAAGGCTTGAGCCGTGATCTCGCAGATCTCTGTTCGTTTCTGGTCCGTTTTTGTTTTTCCCTGATGCCTTCTGATTCGTTTCTGTCCAGGTCTCTCTTGTCGTCCGTACTTCCGAATCCTTTGTCTTCTCGTTCAGTCTTTTCAAGTACTTCGACTTCCTTGCATTCCCCGTCCAGGTATCTTTCGCATATTAGTTGTGCAATCCTGTCACCGGAGTTGACTGTAGACTCTTCTTCCCCGAGGTTCACCATTACTACCTTCAGTTCAGCTGTATAATCCGCATCTATTACACCTGCTTTGGTTGTAAGCCTGTTCTTGACTGCTAACCCGCTTCGTGGTGCAATACGCCCATAAGTGCCCTGTGGTAACCCGATGGATATTCCGGTTCGGATGACTTCTTGCCCTTTGGCTACTATCGTTGCTCTTTCGCTAGCGTAGAGGTCGTGTCCTGCCGCCCTCAGTGAGCCTCTCGTAGGCATCGTTGCCTCTTTAGTCAACTTTTTGTCTAGGATCTGTTTTTCCATTTTTGCCTGAACCGTTGAGAACTTCATATCTAAATTCTCCTCCAGGGCTTCCACTTCTGGGACTGAAAAGACCCTCGGTGACTCTTTTAAACACCAGGTCGTGCATCTCTCACTATCAAACGTGATGGTCCCCTTTCCCCAATCAATTGCAGGGCTATGTTCTCTTAACCATGGGATTCCAAGAACTGCTTCGTGGTTTGTAAATTTGCCACTTGGAAGGTAATCATTTCCCTATCGCTACTGATGTCCATAGGTACTGTCGTCGTATGAGTAACTGGACCCATCGCGCTGAGTTTGCCGTTCCCAGGGTAAATCTCTCGTTGTTGTCTGGCTTTCGCCATAGGCATGCCGTACTTTTCGTATACCTCCTTATCAATATAGTCCTAAGTCGCTCCGGAGTCAATCATTCCGTTTATGCTGATAATCATGTCTCTGCCATGTAGTCGCATTTTTACCATGACATAGTCGTTTTCGTGTTCTAGTGATTCCGTATTATTTAGTGCCGCGTAGAAGTTTCGTATCTTGATGGGTTTCTTTTTCCCCTTGTCTATCAGACCATCGCTTACTGGGGACCGTCGTCTTTTTCCTCTTCGTTCTTTTCGCTTGCGAGATCCATTTCGCGGCTTGCTGTTCTTTGTTTCCATCGCGGGTTCTGAACCCTACTGACTGTCCTCGCCGGGTATTCTTTTTCGTCTTTTGGGATGGTGCAGTTTCTCATCATGTGTCCTGGCTTTGCACATGCCATACATAGATTGTTGTTTCTTCTCCTCAAATATTCGGTCTTTGATATGTTAAGAGCTTGTCTTCGCCTGGTCGCATCTAGGTCCCTTGGATCTCCTCGAGACTCCTGTAGTCGTTGGGTCTTGAAGGTGCCGCCGTAGTTTCTGGTGTTGTCGTATGTTTTGATCTTTGACCTTTCTTGCAAATATTTGATAACGTCCAAGTGGTTTTCCTGATTAATGGCCCATACCGCCATTTCTTCAGTCGTCGTGAAGTCTTGAGCCCTCATGGCCCATGCGTTCTGAATTTCTTCGTGTAAGCCTCTTAGGAAAGCCCTTCCCAAGGTTGCTTCGTCGTATTCTGCCTCTGTTGCCAATAGTCCTAACTCGTTCCAGAAATCAGTCACATTCCGGCTCCCATGCTTGATTTTCTCGCTTTTATTTCTTGCCGTTTCCCAGCATCCACGTCGCCGAATTGGGCGCGTAGAGTGGCTTGAAATTCTGCCCAGTTATTCCATGTGGCTGGGGTCTTTCCTTCCACATATGGAGTAATCCATTTGCCTGCTGATTCCCTCAGTAGGGATTTGGCGAAGTCCACTTTTAATGCGTCTTCATTTTCTCCCCATCCTATTGCTGTGTAGTACATTGCAAGTTGGACTAGCCATGCTCGCAGTTTGGTACGGTCTCCTGTAAATGTATCCGGAGTTTTGATTTTCGGCCTTCGTACCGTCTATTCCTGTCGATTTTCCAGAACCATTCCGACCAAGTCTAGGAGTTGTTCTCTCATGAGAGTTATCGTATCTGCAGTTCCTGCTACCCCCGACATTCTGTGTATTGGGGATGCTCCTGAGCTTACTGACCCTGATCTTGATCTTGCTTCCAGGGTAACCGGGCTTGGAGGTCTTGGGGATCCGTCTCGCGATATCTCGCTTAAGGCTTGTCTAAGTTCTGCTTGTAGTCCTAAGAAAGTCTGTGGATCGTTGAAGTCTGGTACTTCTGTATCTGTAGGTGAATCCGTTTTGGTTTCGTTAAGTGTCGCAAAGGACGCAACCAATTGTTACAAACCTATCCCTAGTCTGCCGAACAAGGCACAGTATCTTCTTCAAATACAACAGGTAACGATACGTACTGCTGGTCTTACCGCACGTCAGGTCTCATAGCCTTACGTCGCCGTGGGATCGCTGATTCCTCTCACGTCTGGCCCTTGCGACTGCTCCTTAGCGATACGTTCTCGGAATCACCTTTCAGTTAGTGATATAAACGGATAGTCGTAATAAGAATAAAGTATCGATTGAACTAATAGAAAAAATATAACATTAGAAGTAACTTAGGTGGTGGCGTGAAGAGCTAGCTATCTGTGTCCATGACCCTCCTTATTTAGGCTCTCTTCCCACAACCCTAACCCTGCTGACTTTACTATGAGTCACCTCCTTACTATGACTGCCGTGTGAGTCATAGTATAACAAACATCCTATGACTCACAATCTGAGTCATAGCACACCAATCCCATAGTATCCAATTTCCATAAAAGGTCATGTGCGCTAATCGCGTCACATGTGTGAAACCCCTGACTCATACTTGTAGTCAGGTGTGAAAGTCATAACATCATATGACCTCACGATCGTGAGTCATGAAACCATAAACATAAATCAAATCAAAGATCATTATCATAAATGATCTCACAAATCGTGAGTCATGTGAAATATTCCATATTGCTAAGTCACGATTTGTGACACCAGGATGGAAGCTGGTATGGCCAGAAAGAATGCAACATTCTGACAGACTGTGCAAGCAGATAAAATAGAGGCACCGCTATGAAAGACTGTTCAACTTTGGCACCTGGGCTCTTGGTAGAGGACTCCCTTACACCTCCGCCCCTGGACTATCCAAGCATCTAGAGCCTTACTACTTTGGATTCTTTAAGGTCCTATAGTATGACTCTAGTAGTATTAACTACAAGTTAGAATTGCCCTAGAGAATGGAGTGCCAGAAGCCATCCTTTCACATATCATGGCTCAAGGAATACCATGTCAAATATCCCGCTAGATTTGCATTCTGGAGAATGGATAGGCCTGCCCTATACTCATCAACAATGCAAAAGAATAGTCAGCAGAAAAATAATAGATTATTGCAGCTAGAACAACAGAGTCAAGTTCCTGGTACACTGGAAAAGGTATGAAAGGACGGATGACTCTTGAGAACCTATCAAGAACCTGGATAACTCAATGGATATCATAGTGGAATATTGGACTGAAAATCACAGTACAGAAACAATGCCTAAGATCACCTCCCAATATATCTGGACATCTTGGGAGCCTGTAACCGGTATTGGTTACTATTGCTAAGGCTGACAAGGCTAACGGAAACTAGCAGGGCTAGTAAGGAGTTAGTTTGTTTTTGTTATTGGTTTCAAGTATTGTTTGATACTTAGTTTGTTTTATTATTGGTTTCAAGTATTGTTTGATACTTAGTTTGCTTTATGTTGGGTTTCATGTATCAGGCTGATACCCAATATGTTTTATGTTTTGTTTCATGTATCGGGATGATACATATTTTGTTTGCAGTACTGTTTAGGTGCATGAGGCATTTGTTTGATTAGAGGACTTTACAAGCGGAGCTTGGTTATGTCCATTGATTGGAAATCAAATGGAAGAAGATGGAAAGCTTTGGAAAAGCGAAATCATGAATTTAAAGACTGCCCCTCTGGAGCTTAGACAGGGCAGTCTTCGACAGACAGATTTTTCAATATACTTGGTTGAGCAGTTAATTCTTTTCAGTTCGCACGAAACCACAGCAAGTAAGTCTAGGAGTTTGCAAAGCTGGCGATATAGTCATCGACGGCTGTTTGACTACATATCGCGATCTCCGGTAACTATTACCCACTTGAAGTCCCGACAGTTTGAGATCTGAGTTAGTTATCGTTATACCTTACCGAGACGCATCCCTTTGGTGCCTGATACACCCAGGGAGGCGTTACAGAGCCTATTGAAGTCTCTATAACCCCTTGCCCTAGCACTAAAATACTCAACTATTTCTTGCAGCCCTATAATGATTAGGAATATGATTCTGCAGGCACAGATGATAACTACTTCAACACTGATGATGATTCTATGCTCTGGCCTTGGCAGAGCGGCGCTGCAGCCTTTGGCCCTACCAAAAGATAAGTTTCATTCATATTTGGGGAATGTAATATGTGTACATATTCCGGTACCTCTATTACCACTCTCGACAGCCGTTCCTTTGTCAGAATATCTTCATTTGCTTTAATTTCTTTAATATTTGATATCCCTACCAGAATCTCTAGATTCTAGCCTGTGGATTACTGTATGCTTTGGAGGATCGTGAGGATTATGCCCCTGGAGTTCCAAGGAAAGGAACAGGTCTTGTATCCCTGCGGTCGGATAGAGGCAGTATTATGTGAAAACCTCATGCTTTGCAGGACTCCCAGAGGGCTATCAGATTTCTGTAGCTCTACCATCACCAGTAATGATTGTGGCTGCGGGTTTCCAGACTCTCAGCTCTTGCAGGAGAGATTTCTTGTATTTAAAAGTGGTCTCCTTACTAGCAGGAGACATCAAACTTTAGACAGATGCCTAGACACTAAATACACGTGGTTGAATAGTGATCCGATTGTTCCCCTTCGTTGTATAAACTACTATATTGTACTCCCCTGGTCTTCACATCTCAGCAGGTCTCCCTTGGACACCAAAGTGATAACAGGCTACTGTTTAGGTTCTAATGTATAACCATTCACACAGTCTAGAGCCTATTACAACTAGCACCCTAATCTGATCCCTCTGGTTAGATACCTACTGTGAGACTATCCCACTAAGCCTCCCTTGGTCCCATGGTGTGACCTTCCCTGCTTGGACACTTCACATAACCTGACTATGTACTTGTCTCCCCTAGGCTTGACTCTGACAGATTTTACACATCCCTTTAAGACTTTAACAACTCAGACTCCCATACCCGTATATGACTCTCCCCTATAGATGAATGTAAGATAGATATCTAACTGCTTCCTGGTATTGTCTTCACTGCTATTGGGCTAAGAAAGGTGTATGGTGCTGACACCTGTGAAGGATATATGTTATTAATCAAGTTATAGGTTTGATATTGAGTGGAATACTCAGTAGGCCCATTTGTAACCTACTCCCGAGTATCTCGAGAATCCCAGAGGGACTCTGAAGATACTATTAGGATAGGGGGAGAAGCGTCGATGGATAGGTCTTCAATAGACAAGGTAAAAGGTATGGAACTGATAGAGTGACCGTTCAACTTGTAGTATTAAAGATGATAGTCCTGTCAGGCTTGAGAGTTCGAATCCTTAAGGGATTGCAGGCTCTTTAAATACAAAAGATTGTAGCTAGGAAAACTAAACAAAAGCGCAAACATCCTGTCCAACAAACATGCTAACAGAGGCAGAATACCAAGGTAACCATATTCCAAAAACAAAGGGTTAAACGCGACAGGATGGAGCTAACAAAACAAGTAATGGAATCCAAACAGGAAGGAACAAGAGATCGCTACTACTATGCAAATCCAGTAGGTATAGCAGGACGATAGCGATACCCAACTGGGTAGAAGCAAGGAGGGGTAGTGATAAGCGAAACAAGGAAAGAATAACCAGTTAGGAAGTCATAACCAAGTAGAAAGGAACAAACAAATAGTAGCGCTTATCAGGTATAAACCCAAATAAGTAATAACCAACATCAAGTCAGTAGTAATAGTAGAAACATACTAGGATTCCGTTACACCATTGGTCATTAACCCCTTCAGGATCTTCATTATTGTTTTTTTTTTGTTTTATTTCATTTAGGGGGAATGTAATAGAATTCCACTATGTTTTACTACTACTTTTAACCTGATATTAGTTATTACTTATTTGGGTTTATATCTGATAAGCACAACCCTTTGGTTTGTTTTTTCCTACTTGGCTAAGACTTCCTAACTGGCTATTCTTTCCTTTTTTCTCTTAATATTTCTGCCTCCTTACATCTACACATTTGGGTATCGCTATCCTCCTACTATTAATACTGGATTAGTATAGTAGCTGTGATCGCTTCTTAATACTTGTTTGGATTCCATTGCTTGTTTTGTTAGCTTCCCTCTCCCCTGATTACATGTAACACATTATATTTTCAACCACCTTAGGTGCAAGCTTACACTGCTCGCGAAAACTGAGTCAGCAAGAAGTTTGGCAACCTTCAAAAATATCCAAACCCTTTTTAAAATTGGACCAATTTTTGGTATCGGATTCCTAGGCACCCCCCTGCTCTTCCTGTTCCTTTCGCCGGCGACCACTCACTCACGAACTTACACATAGCGCTCCCTCTAGAGCATTACTTTTTGCCAGTTGCCAAGGGATTATTCGCATATAGGAATTCCGATTTCCCGATCCGGCAACAAAGCGATCTAAGTGTTGAATAAGAGACGGTCTGATACTTGATACAACATTGTCAAGTTCATCGATCAGTTTTAGCTCCATGGAATCGAATCTGGATTCAGCTCGAGGACCCAATTCATCTTCGTTATCGTAGGCAGGCAGAAATGTTCCAGCAGGTTTCATGTCTCCTCACAGTATAGGTTCGGAGGAAAGGGCATGAAAGGGATATCGCTCCATTATTGCTAGGGGCAGTATTTCTTAATAATTGGCAAGTAGGGAAGAGGGCGAGATATAGCACTTTCTTTTCTTTTTTACCTCGCTACCAAGAATTATCTCCCATCAGAGGGCGGGGTAGCGAGTGAGGAAAGCAGAGGGGAAATGAGGGGAGCGACGCATCGCGGTGGGAAATTTGTCTATGTGCGTCCTTGAGCGCAGATATACTCCACGATGCCCGAGTACATGCACCTACATTACCTGGGAGCTCGCCATCGGACCTTATTCTCCACAAAAGATTGGCCCTGGATGCGTCCGAAGTCTCAAGAGTTTTATGCTTGAGTGCTCAAGTACATGGTCGCTCAAGTACGCCTAGACTCCCCGAAGAACACAAGTTGACTTAAACAACTTTTGTTGAGCTCTAAGATTATCGCTATGCACCTACAACCACATCTGCAAGTTGCTGACCCGAAACACCCCTGACCACTTCGGTGACGAAAAAAGGAAAGAGGGCTTCTCCCAGAGTTGTCTGATAGGACAACTACTCACGCCTCCTTGCCTCCTAAAATCCCAAAACCCGAGAACTCGTTACTAGTAGGCCGCCAACCTCCGGCTCCCCAATACCCCACCCGGCCCCACCACTTATAAGGCAGATGGGTGAGTGGGTCAGGGCCGCGCAGAGCAGATGGCGCAAGCTGTTTCGGCAGGATCTTGCAACTACGAGGAAGCCACGGCCCCCGAGTAATCCCTCAACAGCTACTTGTCCCAAAAAAAAAAACGAAATGAAATGAAAAAGTAAAGGCGAAGCAAAGAAGGACAGGAGCAAACTACTTGGCCGTTTAAAAAGTCTCCGGAAGCTTTTTATTCATTAGTACGTGTCTTGGCACAAAAGCGTCCGGAGACTTTTTAAATGGCCAAGTACAGGTTAATCTTGTGTGGAGAGTGAGATTTCATGATCGCGGGGTCTGCGCCCGACTAGATGTTGCATATGCATCTATGAGCTATAGAAATGCAGCACCTTGCTTATGCTATGCAGCCCCCTCCCCCTGCAATGACTGAAAACATATGGAAACGCAGAGGAAATTCACATTGATGAGTCGGATAAGAATTGGAAAATGTTGAGGGTAGAGGTGGCCGAAGGCTGGGTGGTTGCAAGGAAATAGGCGAAAAACGCAGGTCTCACGTCGAGTGCGTTGTTACAAATAACATGAACTGCACCAAGCGCATATGGTTGACGAAAGGGCACTGCGGAAGCTGGTGCACTCTGCTCAGCACAATTATCCTCGCCATTACAACAGACCACAACAGCCAAGAAGGATACCGAGCATAGGACGCAATCCCTCTCCTTCACAAAAATCGCCCAACTTCGGAATAAGCATCGTAACGAAGGTAGCTTCCTCCTCTCCCACACATAATATAGTGGGTGCTATATATGATTGAAAGCAGTGACTTCGCCTAAATTGGCAGAACAATTCAAGCTGTTTTTTTTGTTATTCCTTTATCCCTTCCCTATATGCATGGCCGAAACTGACTTTGAGAATAACATTACTTAGAGGCACTGTGTTACTACTCGTGCATCCCGTGCAGCACAGCACCGCACTGCACAGTACAGAGTATCTCACTCTACTGCATGCTGCAGCTGCCTCCTCCTCCATCGTCAGTATTCTCCAGAATCCATCCCTCCCGATGTCTCGTTCACTAGAATTGGCCTTGAGCATCCCCTAACATTTCCTTAGGGCAAGTAGGTATATACGATATACAATCTGCATAAACACTATGCACTCCCGTAAGCGAATAAAGTCCCATGACTTCCAAATCTCCTGGCGGTCTAGTCCCTGGCCCACCACCACCACACAATCGCAGTGACACCACCGAACAAAATGCCATTCTTGCAAAAGTAAACTGGCAATCCTACTTCAGCAGCCTTCCTCGGAGAATTTTCAGGGTTAGAACCACAAACCTTGCTCCGATCACTGCGGGTTTAAGGGGCCGGTTGGATCTAGCGCCTGAAAAGATATAATCCTGCCACGGCTATTCGACCTGTTGGAGGGATGTGCGATGTGGCAGCATCTCAATACTCTTGAAAGATAGTACTGTACCTAGTGCGGTCTTGCGCAGTGCATCGCAGCACTGAAAAGTGCAAATTGGTACCGTTCCCACGAAGGGACCAGTACCTGTACGGTACAACAAGCCTGCGTATTCTGCCATTGCGCTGCCCCACTCTTTACCAACTAAAAATATTTGCCCTCATTGTGCCCTTCACCCATTTCATAAATAACACTGGGATGTCAAATGTTTGAACCACCAGGAAGCTGTATAATGCCTCTGGATGGCGTCTCATTGATTTTCTGTGGGAAACTGTGAAATTTTCATTTTGGACTCCCTTCTATAAATGATGAATGAAAGGGAGAAAAAGAAAGAAAGAAAGAGAAAAAGGAACAATGGTATGAACGGAGCGAAAGATAGAAAATAGGAATGAACTCATGTAATAAACAAACAGCGAAAACGAATAGTAAGAGATGGTATAATGATAAAAATCAAAGAAAAAAACCCCCCATGCTAACTAAGGCCAACCCGAGCAGCCCGCCATTGAGCAGGCGCTGAGAGTAAACTCTTTTTCTTGTAAAGGAATCAATGACCCCAACCAACCCCTCGAAAATGAGTAACAAGAAATGGAAAAAATGGATAAAATAGAAACCGTGGGTGTAATGGAAGAAACCTAGCCTGCAATATCTTGCAACTAACAGCATATTGACTGGGCCTTGGTCGTATGAGCATTGCAAAGCTGTAACCGAAAAAAACACCAAGAAAAAAATGAGAACCCGAAACCCCTTTGCGCTACCCTAAAGACAAAGATAGGGGAAAAAAGAAAAAAAATGTAATTCAAGCGACCTCCATTACTGAGTTGGCGACATTTTGGACAACGCCGGCTTCAAAATCCTTGATTGTGGAGTTCGCGGTAGCATGGCAGCGTCCGGAGTCGCAGCGGTCCAAGTCATCGTTAGCCTCCATCTCCTTCGGATAGAGCCCGGCCTCTGATTCGTCCAGCGCCTCACCGCTAACCCAGCCAATTCCTGCCTTGACGATTTCAAGGACGAGACCAACCTCCTCTTCGGTGCGCGGAGCATAGATCATCACAAAGCCGACCGGTACGAACCGTCTACACCAGCCGCCTCTAGCAAGTGGATGTCTCTCTATGCGTAGCAATGCAATCAGCAAGAATCACTTTTCCTCTTCTTTTTCGTTCCTTTTTCCACTTTTTCACTCTTTGGGGAGTTAAAGACAGGAGCAAATTTTGTGGAGTGTTGCAGTGCAGGGCAAGGGTTCTTTTGTTACACGTACCTCCCCATCCAGCCTCGATAACAATCCTAGCATCTGCCGGATGCAACGTCATATGCATCGAGCCATCGCTGGGGTGGGCATGAACAATTTCTCCATTACAGGTCTTGTTGACCTGCTTCTTAGAAAACAACCCTGGACAATGTTTCTCAAAGCAGCTTACGGCGATCCTTAATCTTCTTGGATAATCGTCCGCTAAATCTTGTAACGAGCTGGAAAGTAGGTTAAATATTTCTCTTCTCGGCCTTTGACTCATTTGTCTGTGGGGCGCGATTCCGGTGACTATCGGGCGAGAAGCATCTCTTTTGGTTATTCCTGACTTGGGGAGGTAACCATTGTGTGTTAGGCCTTCCGGCACTGGTCCTGGAACACGGGGGTTTCGAAGAGCGAGCAACCGGAGCGAGGTTATGATACAATAACCATAAAAGTTGTAAGGAGTACCCCCTGGGCCGAGCGAGAGGAAGGAATGATAGTCCTTGTAGGTTAAATAGGCCAATGGAGGCAACAAGAGCAGCACAGCGCAAAGGTAGCTGTGTGTAAAGGGAAAAAATGGAGGTAGTTGATCCGCGGAAGATGAGGGAGAAGAAGGGATCGGGGGAGATATAAAGCTCGAAAGCAGTTGAGCGGTTGCCATTGCCATGGATTTTTGTTGTCTCTTCTGCCTGAAAACGGTAAGCCTCAAAAGCACACAGGAGGAAACAGGGCCGGAAATTAGACTCGGTATACGTTGGTTCAGGGGTAGATAATACGAGCACTGGTGATGGAATTAATAGTTCTCGAAGGAAGTATTGCGGAGTCAGGGTAATGCCACAAGGAGAGCCAGCAGAAAACAAGTGACGTACTCTTTTAATACTGAAGCGGGAGAACCCCGGAGATCACGGTGAAGGTTGAGGACAAATAGCGCCTCCGAGCGAGTGTTAGATCGCTAAGCCAATGGCAAGCAATGGGCCTAGGGTTGATATGACACGGAAAGGCCAAAAGCAACAAAGTACAATCCCAGAGATTGCACTTCAAACAATCGACGCAAGGCGAGATGCTCGATAGGCAGTATAGCACTGTGTCGGGGGGCTTGACAGGAATGCCGGGCCAGGTCGAGGACAACACTAGCAGCCAAAGGTGCAGGAGGCAGGGGTGCGAGGAGAAGATAGCACGATGTAGTAGAGCAGGTGATTAAAGAGGCGTAGAAGGAAAGGAGATATTGTATAGTAAAAACGTCAATAGAATTGAAATTCCAACCCATCAGCAACGGGAGCTAGGACCTTTAAATACACTGGGCAGAGGTAAGAGGAGGAGGAGGGGGGGGTGGGCGAAGGACAAATCAGGAGGAGTGAAAGCTCTCTAACTGCAATACTTACATTACAAGGCACATACCCAGTATAACTCCCGAACTGATCATCCGCAATCCACAATAGAATACTCCCGAATTGTCCTGAACACGTCGGCTTGGTGCGTTTCTAGATTTCTAGCCGGAGGGGAACTTAATGAACGATCGACCCACAATGCGTTCTAAAGTTTTGTCCTCTTAAACTACTATTTCTTTAGACCTCCTCTCACTCCCCCCTCTCTTCACAGTCTCTCCCCCATGACCCCTCCCTTAACTTGTCCTTCCAGAATCCTTTCCCGCTTTCCCTCCCCTCCCTTCCCCCCTCTTCCCATTCGCCCTTCCCGGAACCCCACCCTCGCATCCTTGACAAGGGCGGAGAGCAGGACTAAGTGAAGGGCAAGCAGCAGGGGGTGAGGGTTTGCCTCTCATCTATGGAACCTTGCTTCCAGACAAACTCTCCGTCCCACAGCCTAGCTCATATTGCGTTTGTATTGTGGGGAGATGAAAGTGGCAGTGGATTGAGAACCTGGTCGAAACTCTCACTTGCATGCACCGGGAATGGCGCCTGCGAATTTCGACCGTGCAGCAACCAGCAGGTAGTAGCAAGTATCAGAAGTAGGGGTATGTGGGTAGGCGATGTGGATATTGACTTGCGTAGAGACACGAGGATAGTAATGAGCTAGGAGATGTCAAAGCAGGCCTCATTTGTGGGCGATATGCGTTTGGGCAACTAACATAGGGCAAGCAAGTAAGCACATTTTCCTAGAGAGCTTCACTGGATACGCCATCCGTCAAGAGAAACAATCGAAGATACAGGTTGGTAGCTGGGAAACCGATAAAACTCCAGAATTGAACCCCGCGGAACATGGTCTGTTATCTGCTCGGTCCAGGACAAAACAAAGAAAGGAGTGAGGATTAGCAGCAGGAAAAAGGAAGGACAAGCCCGAATACCGGTGTGCCCGACTCTTAGAAACGCTATCTCGGGCGAGTCAGAGACTGAAGAACTTCTCTCACGCGGACAGCTAGCCCCCACTACGCTGTTCACTGCTTGCTAGAGTTGGGAAGTGACCTTGGTTGGGTTGCGGTGAGGGTGACATTGGATGGTCGTCGCTGATGTGTAAGACGTTATGGTGATGGTGGTTGCAAGTATGGCGGCGGTGGCAGGTGGTAACAATGACCCAGATTGTCGATACTCGATCAAGCCTGCCCTCAACAGCCAACCAGCCCCCCCAACTCAACCATTCTTTCCCACCAATGCTTCACATTGCTACTCTCCACCAACACCACATCCCTCATTACTATTTTTTCTCGGCTCCCTTACTTTCTCATTTTTCCCTTCTCTTGTTGCTCCGGGATGCAGCAGAGTGCAGGACATCAAGTACGTTTTACAGGATTCTGAGATTACCCCCATTCTGCGAAAAAGGCCCGGACCCGCTGCAGGTATAGACAGCACTGCATTTAACAGCGTGAACGGCCCGTGCTGTGCCAACGTGTTGGCACACCTATGCTGCTGATAGTGAAGCGGAGGTTGAGACCACGACCTTGAATTCTAGCATCTGATCAGAAATCGACGCTTGCCCTTTAGCACCCCAAACGTGCTGGTGGTGGGATGGCTGAAGAGGGCTATCTGTATTGAGTATAGCCACGGCTCTGATTGTTACCTCCTCCCAAGGGGGCTTATCATCAATATCACTCTCGGGGCTACAATGAACTTAATCACTGGCTCGATTGCGACTACAAACGGAGAGTGCATTCTTCGCGAAAGAAAAGTTAATAATGGTACATTTTACATTTTCCAAATAACCTGCTACTGCTAGGCCCAACGCCGGAACCCTCCAGAATGAATGGCTTGGAAGCCCACTTGGAATGTTATTCAGATGTGGGATTTGGATGCGTTTTTCAGTAGGTGTTATTGATTCCTGACTACTGAATACGGTAGGTTGGGCACCGCAGCCTACAAAAGGGTAGTACAAGTACTGCACAAGCAGAAATAACTCTAAACAAAAGCAACAGCTACTATGATCAGTGGCAAAATCACTTGAAACCCCCTGGTGCTCAGAAATAGGCTTTATCATTATTAGTATGATAGCTGATAGGAAGTTGCTACTGGATCATACGCAATGAATCGTAGAATCTAGCCCAAATTCAAGACATCCATCGATACCTGGTATTGAGCTATGGGCACACCACAATTTGCCAAGCTTGCAATACCTGATATCAGGTCCCGTCTCCTTGCAGACCAGGTGCTCGAGTGCTCCTTAGAGGTTTGGAGTTTACGCCTGTGTCTTCTTGGAAAAACGGCCAGCGCCTCCGTCTACTTTGGAACTTCAAGATGGTCAAGTGACGGAGGGGTGTTTGTGGTCAGCGAACGACCCC
>QFET01001685.1:18726-31229 GCA_003316355.1 Tuber calosporum
ATAGCGACAAGCACACCCTTGCACCTAAGTACCGTAGACAATGTGAAAGAGCGTGGGTATTAACGGAATACTTGTGCCCGCAAATGTGGCATCGCAACAATCCTTCTAACTTACAATCAAACCCACAATGCGACATGTTCGCTAGAGTTCAGCCCTCACAAATAGAGACAGTGGGGGAGACCTTAAACCGGAACACTGCAGCATTCATTCTGCTTTGTAGTGCATGCTAATTGATGTCCCAATGCGGTTAAACATCAGTCAACTACGCCTTCCTAGCACAATTAACTTGCCTGTAGGCAATTTTCACAACTAACAACTTGGCGCGACATTCGGGTCCCTAACTATAAACACCCCCATGGCTTGCCCAAGGCTAATATCTCTAAAATGCCTTTCTATCCTTTGAGCCTCCACCCTGCCATTTATGGAATAACACAGAGAAAACCAAATGAAAGCTAAGGAACTTTAGCAGTTCAAAGTTGGGCACCCTTCCAGATCAGAAGTGCTGCTTATCAAAGAATCCCCCCACCATCTGCTTCGCGGCTGGCAAGTCTGATAAGCTCAAAGTACCAAGCATATTTTTTCTTAAGCGAGACCAAATGGGCAAATCGAATTGACTCAAGTAGGGGAGGAAGCAGGGGCCGCATGGTGGACGGGGAGGGAGGGCGTGAACGAGGATAGACATGGGATGACGGGAGAGGGCTTCAACCACTGCTCGAGTACGGTACCATAGCCATGATACTGTAGTATCATGTCACATTTCGACGGCTTGGCCATAATTGGCAACCGGAAGGCCGAAAATTGCACGCCAAGTATTCAATCATTTCATTCTCACAGCATAGGAGCAACAAGTGGGATTGTGGGCACCTGAAAAAAAAAAAAAAGACAATTGGGGTTCTAATCGCAAGTCCCACTCTCCCGAAGAATGTTAAGCCCCATTTCCCCCCGCCGGTAGTGACTGACTAGAAAACAACTTTCTGCGCCTAATTACAGTGTTCGAGTACCTCTACTTGAGCACAGTTACATACCATACTCTGGTAGCAAGATTTTTTAACCCATCTCGCTCAAGAGGTAATTCTGCGTTGGCCGGCATTAATATAAATTCAAGGCCTACACAACACGCGCATCACCTAAGAATACAGGTGATGGCCGTGAAGACCCACCAACCTATCCTTGAATTGGCCTCCCCTCAATTTTGTGGAGTCTCCTCACAACCATTGGAGGTTTTTTTTCTGGCAATGTGACATGCAAGAGCTCTAGGCTTCTTTCCCTTTCGGCAAGGAGATCCTCATCTGTAGCTGCACTTGAGGGTGGCTCGTGAGTATATGGTATTAGCAAGCCGAATTACAGTACGGTATCTGTGTTGCTGCATTTGAGACAAAAGTTGCTTGCTGCAGGAGGCAACACACATCCATATTGACAGGCGATGAAAGAAGTGGGAGAAGGGGGGGAGGTGGGGGGAAGGAGAGAGAAACAGCCATTCGCAATGCAATGCAGTTGTTTCCAAGCTTTCGCTTCACCATAGAGTACGGTACGAGTACTTGTACTGTGCCGTATTTTAACCGACGACGGACAGCATAGTAGCGTGGCCACCGGGCATCAAAGGATGGTTGAAAACAATAACCATATTCTCAACTTGCCTTTTTTGCCTTTTCATTCCTGGAAATCATGCCCCACAAGGAATACCCGGTAAATCTTGGGGCTCCCGTTACCATGGTTTGGCGGAAGCACACTCCACTTTGTCTCGTCCAAAACAGGCTTGAGGCTCATCCAGGGAAAAGGAGATTCTGCTGTTATTTTTTGGATTTCTCATATGATCAGTCTTTCATGTCTCTCTTCCCCCTCTGAACTTCAATTTAACAAGGAGAGGGTTGGGAACAAGCAGGTGTTACCTCTAGAAGAGAGACAGGACAGATTTTCCGGAAGGCCTTCTTGACTTTTCCGATCAACCAATCCCAAGAGGGAATTAAATCGCAGAAGACCCTACACCTGCGGGTCTGAGTACGGGTTTCTTGCCTTTCGGCTGGATTTTACCCTGAATGCTGCTGTATGTGGAAAATTACCGCCTTGAAAGCAGGTGTGGTTTTAGGTTCCGGTAGACCGTTGATTTTCGGGGTGTAAACCTGGAATTCTTTTCTGAAAGTGCCCAGCGCACAGACCCTAAAACAGAATGATATCAAAATTCAAGCAGGGAAAAGCGAAGGTGGAAAAATATACGAGAAAAGGTGCTGGGACATGGGAAGGCGGCGAAGTTTCAAGGCCTTGTCCAATCCGGGCCGGGGAAATACTGGTTCCTTTCTTGATAGGTAAGTTAGAATTGCACGGGGGACATAAAATACTCAGAGGTCCCTCTAGATGCGCACATGCGTTCAACGGCCTCTTTCGCCAGTTGAAATTGATAACTAATATATCTGACTGAGGTTGGTATGAGGCGGTGAGAACAGTCAGGAATGGGGGGGGAAGGTGCCGGGAGTGTGCACCTTACACGCTGCGCTCGCAATGCTGGGAATGAAGGTACGGTGCTCGAATACATATTCTTTCTCTACTCGAGTATCTGTAGTATTTCCAATGACAGAAGTCTGAATTGTGTGGGTTTTGTACTGGGGTCCTAGGAGTTCAGTCGGGTAGGGACCGAAGATCGACAAGGGTTAGAATTTAGTAGGCCAGCGGGCTTGCTTTTTCCTGCCCTATGGGCTTCGTTTCCTGCGATAGAAAAATAGATCAGCCAATTGGAAGCTTCTGTGCAATAGTAGCCTATTCAGTTTCTTGCAAACCTTCCAGTTTTTCTTTTCTTTTTAATTGAGGTATTTTCATATTTTAGCTCGTGATGAGAAAATATTCATGTCGTTGACCATTAATGACTCCATGATCATCCGCTCATCTTGCTGCTCTAGACCATCAATTACTCTACTCCGTAGGCTGTAAGGCTGTAACATGGTGCTCTCGTTGCGTGAAACTGTGAGCGGTCATCGAGCTGTAGTGTTCTGCGGTCCAGAGCATAAATCTGACGGAACGCGACTTGGATCATGACCTCGCCCACCTCTGGAGAAGTTGTGCGCTGGGACACTTCTTCATTGATCACGTATTCAGAGGGCCATCGTAGCTCTTGGAGCCGGGTCCGCAACCATGCCATAACTAGTATGATGCAGTACTAGTATTTCAATTCGAGCACTCGCTATTGCTCAAATCAGCCTTTGACTAAACAAGAGCTATCCCACATTCCACAAAAAATTCGGCGACTCAACCCATAAAGGAGAGGAAAAAAACCCCGAAATCCCGCGGTGAAAGTATTACCTTTGCATATGAAAATTACCTCCCCGGTGAGCCAGGGAGAACTAATCGACTTACTCGTAGGTGACCGACCTTCATCCACACGCTTGTCTCGCTTGCTAGGCCATAAAGGCAAGGTTTCGCTACACACATCCAGGCAACCACTACAGTAGTGCCATTTCTGTGTGTTCCGGGACCTGCATTTGGTGCGGTACTGTGCTAGCCAGCCTGGAGGTAGGAGCGTATGTAGGCGAATACAATTCGAGAAACACAGGGGACGGGAATATACTTCCAATTCACTCCAGTCCCTGAAAACCTACCCTAAGACCTACAACTTTTTTTAGGTATCCCATTTTGCTCTTATTCCCTTTATCAGCCTTGCTAGGTAGAGGAAGGGAAGGTAGGAGATTAGCAGTCCATGCAGGCACTATAGCTCCAAGCTGGCACCATCCCGTCTGGCTGGGGGGCTCGCCATGATGGCACACGCCGAGGGTTTGCATAGCCTAAAACTGCTCAGAGCCCTTTCACGTACTCATATAGGCATTTCCATATAGTTCGAGGGCTTTGTTGTCTATCTCCGGGATGTCTATTTAGGGCTCTCCCGCCATGGAATTTAGTGATGTGTTTGGTGTTGACATGTTCGTGCCCCTGGGTAATTGTTTTTTCCGTTCACACCCTCATTCCACACCAGATGGTAAAGGATGCGAGGGAGAAACAGGTTAGAACACAGAGTAAGGGAAGATGGGAGTTGCTAGCAAACCTCTCATAACAGATTTGGCCACCCCAATGGCGACCGGGAGATGGGCGATATCAAAACAAAATTTTCTTTTTCCTTGAACTCATTCTTCTCGGGGTTCTATAAATCTCCTCGGGAGAATGCTAACCTCCTCCGTAAGCCACTTATCGATCCAGGGGCTATATTCTTACTGGCGATCCTTCAAGATCTCCATTCCGATCCGACTTAAGTGAGGAAAGTGGGACGTGTTCCGGGCAAAGGAAAAAGGAAAACTCCATATGTAACTTATAGACTTCGCCGATGAGGTGTGACACAATCAATACGGATAATGTTGACATAGCTCTCATCTGTCACATCAACCCGGTTTCTTGTATAGCCGCTTCAGCGCGTTACAACGTTTTGTCTGTTATCTAGAAGTTTCTAAAATCCGCTTTTGTTATTTTATCCTTTCTGAAGTGAGATCCCACCCAGCAAACGCTAGGCTAGGCGAGTGAGGGTATGTGAAGAGGGCAGTGGTTGCTCCACTTGGTGCGACTGCTACCGTACCCCTCACTCCTTTTCCCACAATCTCCCTCAATAAGTCTCCACCCTATCATACGCAAGCACATCACCAACAGCAGAAGACCTCCTGGATAAGCAGGGCATTGAAAATCCTGTGCCCCCGCCCCGTGTCACTTGCTGAGGCACGAATGACTAAGCAGAGCTTGACTGTAACTCAACATTCCTCAATAATCATCAGCCAAGGTGTGGTCATATCATACCGGTAGCTAATATCAATTATGGTCTGGGTCTACCGGCGCTCGTGCTCATCTGCGAAATTTTAGTATTCGACAAAAAGTTGCCTATTAACCTCTGTCTTAAACACTGACAAGGGCGGCACTAAATTTTCGGTGTCCTGCCGGTCCGGGAGATAAGAGCTCGGAAAACCGGAACCTTGTTCTATGCGACCCTTTTTAACTCCTTGGTGGTTCACTTAACAGGGGGTTGCTAAAACGTGAGGAATACCTGGAGCCTAGGTCATCACATCCGGGAAACCTACATAAACTTCGCTGATAAGAGCGATCGGCATGTGCTATACCTAAGCCCAGGATTTTCCTTCCTCCTTATCACGTCAGATCTTGAGAACAGCGCCTTACCGAGAATAGCTCTTGGGCGCTCACCGCACCGAGCGGCTTGGTCAATCAAGGTGCGAGCATCCTGGGGCGGCATGCCGCTTGCCTGTTTGTTGGATCTATAGATATGCACGGGACCGCAGTGTGGTCAGGATTATCAGGAAGGCACCCAATCCTGAGATTCTACATTGCGCTTAGCTTCGGGTTTTTTCGCTCTCCCCGTTTCTACGGATAGTAGACAGGAACCTTGTCGAGTGAGGTGATCCAACAACTGTTTTGAGTCCGAACAGCTGATATCTACCAGATGTTTCCCGCAGTCAATGCCGTGGAAAGATACAGGTTGGGGAATAAAATTCCTCACGTGGGGATGATTCCCTCTGTTGTTCTACCAAATGATCTAGATTAAATATGGAGGAAAACTGGGCAGTTTCCAGCATATTTCTAATTTATAGACGTTGGAGGGTAGTGGTATTGTGAATTCTTTCTACCTAGCTCCCGCATCACACTCTATCACTCGTCGGTTTGAGGAATGGGTTGGCTCGGGCCGACCCAGCTAATGCCAACAAGGTGCTTTTGGAGAGCGCTCTAGCCTGGGTAGGGCAAAGCCAACACTTTGCCATGGAAGAATTGCCGGCACAATGTCCCTTGCGCAACCTAGGCAGGCAATTTGAAACAAGCATCGTTCCAAGGCCTCCCGACCCACAAATAGTTGTAAAGGGTGAAGGTTTTTTTTTTACTGGGCGCACCGTATAGACCTTACTTAGACTTCCTAAAAAGCCCTCGGGGGAATTTGAACTTCAGGTGAGCAAACCCCTGGAAACTAAAGGCCAGCCCCGAACCATCTATAGAGAAGAGAGTAGCAAACCTCCGGGCCTAGAGGTGGTAGTTGGGGTGGGTTTTCTGAGTGGTTGTTATTTCTTGCATGATATATACCATCCCCACACTGAAATACCTGTCGTCTTCAGTGGGCCCTAGACATGTAAGGAGGGGGTCTCACGTCGTTCTCGCCGTTTTAATCGGGTTTGAGTTGCACCGAGATCGCAAGAACGACCGAAAATCGGCATAACTCCAAACCAAAAAAAAAAAAAAAAGAAAGAAAACAAAAGAAAAAAAAAAAAGGTGCTTCCAAGTTTCGCCCCATTTTTGTGGTTAATCGTTCCTCGGAGGCTGGTGGTTGGTCCGCTGAAGCTAGCATCAAAATTATGAAGTCCCAAATTTATTAGACTTGGGCACTCCTCCGGCGCATGGAGTGCTTGGCAATCGCTAACTTCTTTCTTCAGCATCCATAGTCGGAAGCAAAACAATCTAAGGGAGCGAATAATTGCATATACTAGTCCAGGGTAAACCACTCAATCGATCTTCTAGTCCAGGTTTTTTTTTTGAGGGCGAGATGCCTAGTGACAATCACACGAGGGCTGTTTTCCCTGCTTCATATCGCAATGCTAATTTAGCTTTCACGATGTGCGTGGTTGCACTATATCGAAAGGTCTTTCGGGTGCATTAGATGGCTACAAGAGAGCTTGTTCTATATCACACGGGAAGTCTTTAACTGGACTACCTGCGGAAACATGCTCGGGTAGGGACGAAAAAAATCGGAATCGACAATATCGTAGAGGGGAGCGAGCAGACAGTCATTGTCAATGGAAGATAACAAATAAGTTCTGGCGGACACGAGCGACTCGGAGCGGATACTAAACACATTACCTCACCAACGACAAGGTATCCTGAACAAATAATTTAAAATTAGTCCCAGTATGGTGCCTGCACTTCAAAAAACTTACACCTCAAAATACACAATTTTCAAATTCTGTTGCATCAAAGACCATTCTACAAATACAAAAAAAAACCTTCCCCAGGTGATGAAGAACACATATGGAAGAATAATGCCTGGGTTTTTTTTCCCTGATTTCAACTCTTGTTGATCACGCAACAGGATTTGAAATCATACACTTTTGGTGGGAAAGTCCAAAATATGTTACATCAGCCACGGTTCAAAATCCAAAAAATTAAAGCCCTGGTATATGAAAGGCGAGTTTGCTCTTTCAAACTTAATTTTCTTCCTAATATGTACCCTATACGAATCCTATAATTAATAAATCAATTTATTACCCTAAATATTATTAAAATTATGATACAAGTTTAAAATATTATAATGTGAGTGTGGTTTAGCTTTTTTGGTTTTAGCCAGGAAAACAGGTTTGAAGGGTGGCAACCAGAGGAAATCAATCTTGAGATAAATTCATTTTTCTTTTGTTCTACTATAAAATAACTACTCCTCCATGAAAGAAAAATAAAAATATAAAGTACTTTTATTAAAATTTTATTTTATATGCAGGTTATACATCTATGAATTTAAATCTGTAAAAATATGCTATTTACATTAATTTCCTATTATGTTTGTTCTTGGAGCCTAAAGGTACACAACACTTTTTTGATTTTGGGAATTCTTCCTCAATTGATTGATCATCTGGTAGTTCATTACTTATTAGGTGAGTTTGACCCTTATCTTCAGAACATGTAGTAAGAGTATTATTGTTGGTTGTTGTAGAGCCAATGTATTTACAGGAGTATTTATTGCTTTTGCTTGAAGTCAGAGTCTTAAATGGTGTAGCACTTCGGCCAGCAGCCACTGAATATGCAAATGACATATTAGAGCTACCTTTTATCTTGCTGTTTGGCCACTTTTGCATAATTTATTGTTTATGCAGTTGTCTTTGATTAGTGCCAAGTTGAGCAAACTTCACAAAGGGTATAAAAGCAATACTTACTGGATATATCAAATGGTCTTTGTTCCTTAATACCTATTAGTGGAAGCTCCCCAGAGACAGTATTGTGAATTTGAACTTCCCCAATGCCACTCTTCCTGATATCAAATCTTTGCTTCTCACTAAATGGTAATTCTCTAGCTAAGCCCTCTATTCTTATTATTTTTACTAAACATATCTCAGAGGGGTTTTATTGTAAGAAATTTAGTTCTTCATTTAATTTTGATTTAAGGTTTTCCTCATGCAATATAATTCAAGGAAAAAAGCATCCTGGCTTTAAGAACTCATAACATAAAACTGTAACTCATATTGACATTAAACCAAGTTTCACTAATAGCCAGGAAGCGCTAATATTTTTCTATGAGAAAAAACTATTTTTCACATATTTTACATTTTCATATATAAATCAGGCTACAGAGGTTGTTGGAAGTAGCAAAATATTTTGTAAGCTATTAAGAGTTTACTCTAGAAGGCTATCTATCTCGCTATGCTAAAATAAAAGTTTTGTTGTTGGAGGCCAATGTATTGGATCTAACAAAACCACACTCATGTTATCATAACACTTCCTGAATAAACACTCCACACATTCATATATAATTAATCATTAGTTATTTATACCCTTTCAAAGTCAAATTGATCTCTAAGCTGTCATAACATAAACCCATATTTTCTTTACAGATTGCTTACATAATCAAACATAGGGCCCTGAATTTACTTAGCCACATGTAATACACTAGTTGCAGCCCCATGTACATTTTGAAGTGTGGGCACCATACAAATTGGCCTTTTAGAAAGTTTGAAACTCAGAGGCTCGTTAGAATCTCCAAAATACTCATGTGTTAGAGAAGAGTAAACACCAATGCAACGGTCCTGTGTTTTTTTCCACAAAATCCATCTATCGGTGAGCATAAATCCCTACTTTGCCACTGCTAGTTTTCGGATTTTCCATTCATACCCGAGTGCTTCACTCTCTCTTTGAACAACTGGAGGTTTTGCTGAACAAACTGCGAATATATTCCCTTAAACAAGGAGGAATATTTTTACCTCAGGCTTGCGTTATCAATGCTCTGACTTAGTGCCTCTATAGGCTTTAAATAGCCGGTCGTTCAACTGCAATTGGAATTCCAAATGGGTCTCTATATGATCTCCTGGCTAGGGTTTCTGCATTCTAAGGAGCTATTCCCTAAAGCATGTTTGTGTTTGAGCATTGAATCCCGAGGATGCCTTGAGCCGCGCTCAATATTTTGCTCAATCTGGTGTCTAAGCTCAAGCTGTGCAGAGGTCAGTATACTCCTACAGACAAGGTTCCAATGGTCAGAGGGTGTTGGCAATTTCCGTAGAGAAACCGGAAAGCTGGCACGATGCCCTCCAAACCAAGAACAGTGCGGTAGAATGCTCGTGTTGGGAGAATACCAGCAGTAGATGGTTGTAACAGCTTAGCGTGCCAGGGAATATCTCAGGAAATATCTGTTATGGGTTTATTTTATCAAGTTTCTATCCTTACTATTCAAAGCTATCATGGTATTTCACCTTAAAGAGATGCCGCTTTTAATTCAATCTATCGTACTTTGAAAGTTCCTTACAATTCTATCTGATTGGTCGGTTCGGCTGGTGGGGT
The DNA here is from genome assembly GCA_003316355.1 of Tuber calosporum. Lineage (NCBI taxonomy): Eukaryota > Fungi > Ascomycota > Pezizomycetes > Pezizales > Tuberaceae > Tuber > Tuber calosporum. The sequence goes on from QFET01001685.1 coordinate 28,225, forward strand.
TCAGGGAACAGACCCAATAAAAGTTAATTGTCAACGTAACCCCAAATTATTTGATTGAAGTTCCACCGGATTGCATGCAATCACCAGGCAGGTTTACTATAACCTCTGCCACAACACTACAAGACGTATTTCGCCCTGAGGTATTGGGCAGAAGAAAAAACAGAAGACTATGAGGGCCCAGCCTCCTGTGTGGGGATGTTTACCGGTACAGCTGCGTCAGTAAAGTTCGAATGCCCTCCGGGGCACTATCAACTTTTACCAACGCCTCTTGAACCCTCTCTTTCCATTATCCCGTAAAACAAATTGCGACAAAAGTTTAAAATGTCCCGGAGGTATATCCGGAAAAGGTTGCTAAGGCGCTCTTTTAGTTCTGTTGTTAATATGTATTAATCCTGGGGGTAAGGAAGAGTATACAAGCTTCACTGGGGTGGCTGTAGACCAAGGGAAGTTGCCTAACATCACCAAGGATATCTTGACTGCTCTGCTAACCTGTATTCTATCAAACGGGGCCTTGAGCCCCTTGGTCTCTATTTTGACGAGAATCCATTGGTTTTCCGTAGGATAGTCTTGGTGGTTTCCCATGCCTCAAATGCCAATGTGGGTTGATCCCGGGAGAGCCAAAACTTCCTCCATTACCCGTCACATTTAAGTGTCACCTAGTGGGGCCCCTCCGGAAACGGAAAAAACTCCTCTGGCTCTTGGTTCCAACCCTGCTTTGCCTAGGCACCCACGCATTAGTTCGGTCTTTCCGGAAGGCATCCACAGTCTTTCCGTAGCCACCTCCTACGCCAAATTTCGTTCTCGTTTCTGCAGGATTTGAGATTCCCTGTTCCGGGCCGTAGAATCAAATATGCTGAACTAGAACGAACCCTCGTACTGTACTTAGGGTGTGTACAAAAGTCCATTGAGCTCAGTTCTGGTTTGTTGGGCTTATGTGTGTGCCTACTCTGACATGTAATATGCAGCAAAACGCTCCATTTAAACTAACTTTTGATGGGAAAAAAGCCTGTCGAACCCCGGGCTTAGTGGCCAAGTTAGAGCAAAACCCTGCCACGTGAGCGGTTGATACCGTATTAGCTCATCTAATCTCCATTTTGAAATAATAGCTCCCTCCCTGGAAAGCCTGGTCGCGAACAAAAGGGGAATAGGAAGATAACTTCAACTGCTGTCAAGAAGCCTCATGCCCCTGTTAACATACGATCTTCTCCAAATTCGCTTGCCTTAGGCGATCTTCCTATCCCCCTTTTGTTTACTGCCAGGCTTTCTAGGGAGCTTTTGTTCCAAAACGGAGACTAGAACCCTGCATGGAGATGCTCAATATTGAGGAAATACGGTATTCCATCAAGGGATCTAGCAGTGAAACAATCCCTGCGGAAAACGTCGAAACTGGGCGACAACCCAAGAAAGGTGAAATCCCAAACCCTTGCATTGGCGTTGACGGGGGGGATTATCAATACCCATGCCACCTGCTGGTGGTACGTTTGGGTAGCGGTTATCCTTGTACGGAATGCCAAGATGTAAACAATGGTCAAAGCAAAATAAAAACTGCGATGAGTATTCTAACTACTTATTTCTGCTCACAGCTTTTGACAATTTTGGGGTAGTCTAGGTTGAGCTAGGGGCTGTCTCTCACCTGGCTTCGGATTATCTTCGCAATCTGTCAGTGGTGGACCTCAAAGGTTTCCCGAGGTTCACGCCAAGTCCGCACTCTTCTTGCTCAGCATTTTTAGTAGGGATTATGTTTCACTAATAGATCCATCTATGGAGTCCTCGAGTACAACTCGTACGAGTTCTCGAGTACTTGTAATGAGAGGCGGCTCGAGAGACTTTCCTGCCTTGGAACTCCGGTTCTTTACAAAGCTAGAAGGATATGTAGGGAGCACAACAGGGGTCTGGTTGGTTCCCCGGGTTCTTAGTGGGCAATCTATCCTCTATGTTACTAATCCAATGGCTGCGGCAGAGAAAGATTACAACATGTCTCGAATTCGGAATCTCTTCGCTCTTCTAGGTCTACTGTGATGAACTGTCATGCGCCCGTGCTACTACAAGTATAATTCCCTCGTTGCTCTCAAACAGTCTCAAAAAGAGGAACGCCACTAGATCTCACTAAATCTCACTAAATCTCACTATATCCCACACTCGAGGACACTGACCAATCTTGTCAAAGGCCTTCCTCGCAGACTCAATAGTACAAGTACGGTATATGTTGCACTCATCCGCACTAACTGTATCTAGTCAATAACGGCGACCTTTTTACAATAAAATTTCTAGAGATTTTGTCAACCCGTACAGAGACACCCCTAGAACAAGGTGGCCTTACATATGCATAATCCGGTAAGGGAATGTCAAGAACCAACACAACGACATTCAGAGATGAGGGCTACTGCAAACTATGATTCAACTTCAGACATCCAAAACCAAGCACTCGAATACCGTGGTGGTATCCGCCGGGGGCCTCTCGTACTCGAGTACTCTCGGCAGATCTACATTCCCAACGGGTATATCCACAAATAATCTTCAACCAATGAATCATGACCAAAACAATCTATTGGACACGCCGCCAACGACTATCGAATCATGTTGTGAGGAAGCGCCCCTCCCGCACTGCGTGTGCTGATACCCCCGGCCTCCTTGGGAAGCCGTGTAGCTGCACTGCCTTTTCTGGAGGCTTGTTCGCTGAATGTAGCGGTATATGTCCGTCGGGGTCCGATCCCTCATCTTCGCCAAACACCTCGCAAAAAGCAAATCCTTTTCTTGGCGTCTTCATGGACGTCCAGATACAGGATATAGAAAATCTGTAGTGTCATCGTGAAAAGCTTCGTCGTATCCCGCAAAGGACCTTGAAGTTCTGTTTTTGCTCAAGGCTTGCGTTTGAGAGCTTTGCGCGTGCAGGAGAAGCACAGGAATGCTGTCTTGGCCTCAAATAGCTCTCCATTCACCCCGGGTAGCTTGGGCGTGGGTACGGTAAGTGACCGGAATTTTGGGAGGCGCTCCTGCTATCTCGG